>CABHPQ010147506.1:10340-21681 GCA_902168405.1 Peromyscus aztecus
TATCTATCTATCTATCTATCTATCTATCTATCTATCTATCTATCTATGACAGGGTCTCCTGTAACCCAGACTATCCTCAAACTCTCTATGAGGACCAGAATGGTCTTGACTCCTGATCCTCCTGCCTCTGCTTCTGGAGTGCGGAGATATAGGTGTGTACTACTACACCCAGGCTATCATTTTCCTGTGTGGGTTTTTTTTTTTTTTTTTGGCTTTTTGGTTTTTTTGAGACAGGGTTTCTGTGTGTAGTTCTGGCTGTCCTGGAACTCACTCTGTAGACCAGGCTGGCTTCGAACTCACAGAGATCCGCCTGCCTCTGCCTCCTGAGTGCTGGGATTAAAGGCGTGTGCCACCACTGCCCGGCAGTTTTGTATTTTTTAAGGACAGTCTCATGCACATGCATAAGCACTCAAGTGTGTGTGCATACCCACACACATACACACATACACACAGGGAAGAGGGAGGGAGGGAAAGAGGGAGGAAGGGAAGGAGGGAGAGAGAGAGAGAGAGAGAGAGAGAAACACAGAATAAAGACCCATGTTAAGACCATCTTCAGTTTTACAGAAACAAAACAAACCCCACATGCAACTGCACTGTCCTTATCTCATTTTATCTCGTTTGCCTTGGGTAGGCCAGAACTTGTCACTCAAGGCCTGGTCCTCAGCAAGGTGCTGGGGGATGATGGCTAAGGAGCTGAGGTCCAAGATCCCTTTCTAGGACTGGTCACCCAGGTCTAGGGTGCTGGCCCCGTGAGGTTTCCAGGGTTATCAAATGAAAACACACCCTGCTTAATAAAGCTTGAACTGCAAGCTAAACTTATTTACGAGTACACATGCATGTATGTATATGCACACATTGACACAATGAAGTGTTGCTTGCCAGAAGGTCTGGTCTAGCGGGGCGCGCTGGGTTGAATCCCAAAGCCCCTCCAGGGAAACTTGCAGAGTTGCTGAGGATGGCCCAGAGTAGGCCAGAGATCCAGAGCTAATGCTTGAGGGCCGTGGCTCAGCAGACCCTTGTCACAAGTGCAGTGACCCTCAGCCACCTGCAGCTGTGGCCCCCGAGGGCAGCAAGCCTGTTTCCCAGCCTCTCTCCTTGCTGCCTGGCAAGTCCTTTATTTATTTATGTTTTAATGAAAACAAATTAGGATTTCTCACTCTCTGGAGGTGATTGCTCTTGTGGTAAGAGGAGACACCTGGCTCCTCTCGTCAGGCTCAGCTCCAGCTGAGAGGCCTGAGTGGGCCGGGTTTCCAAGAGGCTGGCTCCCACAAGCCGCTTTCACATCCACCATCAACTCTTAGTTATCTGTCTGCACATTGAGAGAGGCTGAAGGGGCCTGGGATGCCGACCAGGGAGAGAGCCACCAAACAGTTCATGTGTTATCCCAGGCACCACAACTCTGAGGTAAGTCTAGCTATCCCAGGATGGCCAGGGATCATGTCAAAGGTTGATTTGGGGTAGAACTGATTTGACCAAAGACTCATCAGACCAGGGCTCTACCCAGGGAATGTTCTAAGTCTCAACCAAGAGAAGCTCGGGTTAACCTGAATAAAGTGTTTTGTTTTCCGAGACAGGGTCTCACTGTGTAGCCATGGCTGTTCTGAAACTCACTGTGTAGACTAGGCTGGCCTCGAACTCATTGGCCTGCCACTACCTCCTGAGGGCTGGGATTAAAGGCGTGCACCACCATACTTGACAGGTTTTTGTTTTATAAATCTCACTGGGAGAGTGTAGCTGGAGTGCTTCTCTCCAGGTCCCACCAAGCCCCCACAGTCCCACAACCCAGGTATAAAATAATCACTCAGATGCTTTTATTACTTATAAACTGCATGGCCGTGGCAGGCTTCTTGTTATCTACTTCTTCTATCTTAAATTAACCCATTTCTATTAATCTATAAGTTGCCACGTGGCTGGTGGCTTACTGCCACCTTACATCTTGCTTGTCATGGTGGCGGCTGGCAGGTCTCTCCCTCTGCCTTCCTGTTCCCTCAATTCTCCTCTCTGTTAGTCCCACCTATACTTCCTGCCTGGCTACTGGCCAATCAGTGTTTTATTTATTAACCAATCAGAGCAACACATTTGTCATACAGAATATCCCACAGCAGGAGACACCACCGAACAGGCCACACTACCTCTCCCTTCCTCTGGCTGCTCAAGAGTCAGGCCTGAACAACCCAGAGACCTGAGATGAAGTCTGTGGTAGAGCTCTGGTCTCTGGATGTAAGGTGACCATCGCCACCCTCTTCAATCTCAGTAGTTGTCGTAATCATCCCAGACCTTCACAGGGTGGAACCTAGAATAATTCCCTTACAGCAGTGAGGGGCTTTTATCCCAGTCACTCATTCCCTCTGTCCCCCTCCCTCCATCTGCAGGGAATCCTGCCCAGCTGAATGTTGCCCTGAGGATGCTGGAATAGAGAGGAAGGGGAAGGTTGGCAGAGGGGGGAACCCTTGGGATGCTTTCATGGGTTGTCACTCATGCTGGGGTGGGCGGGGCTTTTGGGTGATACACCTCCTGGAAAACAACCCAGAAAGAATGGGAGAAAGGGGACTGGAGAGATGGCTCAGTGGTTAAAAGCACTGGCTGTTCTTCCAGAGGACCCTGGTTCAATTCCCAGCGCCCACATGGCAGCTCACAACTGTCTGTAACTCCAGTTCTAGGGGCTCTGATACCTTCACATCAATGCACATAAAATAAAGTTAAAAAAAGAAAAAGAATGGGAGAAAGACTGGGCAGCACTCAGGAGGCAGATCTCTGAGTTCGTAGCTAGCCTGGTCCACAGAGTGAGTTCCATCCAGGACAGCTAGAGATACACAGAGAAACCATCTTGAAAAAAAAAAAAAACCAAAAACAAAAAAAGGTGTTGGGGGCGCGGGAGGGCTGGGGAGATGGCTCAGTCAGTGGAGTGCTAGCTATGGTAGCAAGGGTGTGGCTATGTGTGCCTGTCACCCTAGAGCTGGAGAAGCCGTGACAGGAGGATCCTTAGCTTATCTCACACCACGCTGGAGAGGGAGCCTGCCTCGGGTGAGAAGGTGGAGGGCTGTTGACGCGGTTCAGTGGTAAAGGAGGAGAAAGCTGCTTCTCCCTCCCACACTGGTGCCAGGACATGTGTACATGGGGCTGCTCTGGTCTGCTTGACTCAGCCTCTTTGCTGCTGACTCCTCTCTGACTCTGGCTGTTGCAGGGTCAGATGACTGAGGCCTTGCTGAAGTGTGAAATTTACCGTAACAGTGTACACAGACACTCCAGGAGGCTCTGTGGGTGTGTCTCCTGACACCACCTTCCTGGAAGGCACTCTGAAAAAAGAGCAAGAGCTTTAAAACACTCATATGTTTTTGTCTCAGTAAATAAGCTTTTTCCAATTGCTGATCTGAAATTGATTTCTTGAATATTTCCATGTATTACTTTACATGGGCCCTGGGGCTGGCTTCTGCTTTGGTAAGAAAGACGAACAGTGATCAGTTGTATAAGACTAGATGAGTGGTGGGGGAGTGGGGAGTGTTAATGTGCAGAAGGGCCAGTTGGTGGTGGCACACACCTTTAATCCCAGCACTCGGGAGGCAGAGGCAGGCAGATCTCTGTGAGCTCGAGGACAGCTGGGCTACAGAGTGAGTTCCAGGACAGGTTCCAAAAGCTACACAGAGAAACCCTGTCTCGAGAAAAACAAACAAACAAAAAGAATGTGCAGAAGGGTGTGCACAGACAGAACTAATCCAGAGGCCCCAGCATGCCCACCAGAACAGAGCCCCCCTGAGAGCAGGGGTGAAACAGAGAGATGAGCAACAGCTGTCAGAAGAGCTGATGCAAAGGGCTTATGGTAGGGGAGCAAGGGCCGGGGCAGGGTGTCACCATGGAAGCCTGGCTGGCCTGGAACTCACTCTGTAGCCCAGGCTGGCCTTGAACTCACAGAGATCTGCTTGCCTCCGCCTCTTCCCAAATGCTGGGATTCAAGGCGTGCGCCACCATGCCCAGCTCCACTCCCCACCCCCTACCAGCCTTCCTGTGCAAGGAACGGGAGGTCACTGGGGAGGCTGGAGCCCAGGAAGATTGAAGAACTGGGCTTCTACCTAACTAAAATCTTTCATTACATTCTGTTTATAAACTGTGTGCGTGCACGCACACCATGGCCACCCAGCAGTACATGGGTTCTGAGCATGCACACTCCAGTCCTTATGCTTGAGTGGCAAGCATTTTATCCACTAAGCATCTCCCCAGCCCCTCAAATGGAGAGCTTCACACTATATGAATGTCTTCCCTGGCTGTGATGTCTTTATTGATGTGTTGCTTTGCATCTTGTTGGGACAGAGTTTTGCTGTAGCGTAAGACAACCTTCACCTTATGATTCTCCTGCTTCTGCACCTCAAGTGCTGGGATTACATTTGTGCACTGCCATACCTGGCTTTGACTCCAGAACCTTTTTATCACAGGGCACCTGGAAGGTTCTGTGGGACCTACTTTGGGAGGCTTTACAGAAAGGTGGGGGCCCTGCTCTGGCTTCTGTAGCAGGAGTTTTAGAGAGTCTTATTAATAAAATCAAACCCGGGGCCAGTTATTGGGGTGAAATGCCAGATGGTCAGAGAACCAGAACAAGCCACAGCTAACCTCACCTGGCCAACTTGTCAGCTGGTCTTGTTTCCTCAGACTGGAAGCCTCTGTGTCCTCATCCCAATGGCTCTCAGCTGAACTGTGCTTGGAAGGCTGAATGCTTAACCAGCCAAAATGCTTCAGTTTCTGGTCCTCATGCCTTATATATCTTTCTGTTTTCTACTACCACTCCCTGGGATTAAAGGCTCGCTTTCTGGGATTAAAGGTGTGAGTCACCATGCTTGGCTGTATCCTTGAACAGATGGATTTCTGCCTCTGGAATGCTAGGATTAAAGGCGCGTGTTACCACTGCCTATCCTCAAGTTTAACATTGTGGCTGTTCTGTCTCTGACCCCAGATAAGTTTACTAGCATGCACAGTATTTCAGGGAAAACAATACCACAGGCTTCCTTTGCTCTGTATTGAATATCTAGGTCAGGCTTGAGTGACTGGTCACAACCTGGACCTGTGTTACTTCCTTTTTGAGCCTAAGTGTCAAGAAAGAATGACTCCACGTCTCATTGATACCTACCACCTGGCCATTTTCACCAGCCTTCCCCAGGGAGTGCCACATGGAAAAACTCCTGCCTCTGTCCCTGGGTTCGAACTAGAGCACAGTGTCACCTGCCCATGACACTCAGCCACTTCAAACTGACCCTTGAAATGCACCGTCTCCAGCCCCCGTCTGACATCTCTGAACCTGACCTGCTGCTGTCCCTCGCAGCCTTTCCCTCCCAACTCCACCTCTGACGTCAAGATGACCTCTGAACCCAGCATCTCCTTCCGCCCGCCCTTAGCCATTCTGTGACATGGTGCGAAGTTAGTGTGTGAACTGGGAGTTAATATTAGTAATTAAAATTTGAATAAACAAGCATGTGATTGCCAGTGGCCGCCTATCAGGGGGAATTGGGACTATTTGGCAAATCGGAGCCATTGAAGCCGACCTTGTGAATTTATTCTTATAGTAAATTACAGTGTGTGGGAAGACAGAGCATCTGTGTTCCTGACTTAGCTGCTCCCCTGCCTGCATGCAGGTCCCTCCAGGAGACCAGGCAAGGGCGGCCATTGGCTGACCAACCCTCAAAGCTGCAGATGGAGAGTCCCCTGACCCACAGCCGAATCACCTCTGGTCCTGGTCACTTCCTGCCGCCTTTGCCTCTGCCCCTCCTGGGTCCCTCCTCCCAGGAGGAGGATAAAGGGTGAGATGTCACTCCAGGACATGAGAAAGGGGAAGGTCTGCCTTCCATGCTGACACTTGACCAGTGCCTCCCTGGAGGGAAGTGGGACCTGAGAGCAACCGCTGGAAACCCCCACGACTCTGGTGCTCATTTTTGGCTTATTTTTGTTTTTTTGGACAAGGTCTCACTCTTTACTCCAGTCTGGTCTGGAATTCATGCATGGCGATCCTCCTGCCTCAGCCTCCTAAATACTAGGAGTACAGGCATGAGTCATCACACTTAGCTTCTCAAGGTGTATGCACGTGTATGTGTGTTTTTGTGTGTGTGGAGGTCAAAGGTCAACATCGATCTCTAACTTACTACCTTATTTTTTTCTATTACATTTAATTTAGTGTGTGTGTGTATGTATGTGTGTCTGTCTGTCTGTCTGTCCCCATGTACACATGTCCTGGCACCAGTGTGGAAGAGGCAGTTTTCTCCTTCTACCCTGTGGGTCCTTTACCCACTGAACCACGTCAACAGCCCTCCACCTTCTCACCTCAGTCAGGCTCTCTCCAGCGTGGTGTGAGAGAAGCTGGCAAGCAGTACCACGGAGGACCATTCCCCGGGGGAGCCACTCAGCGAGCAGGGGAATGTTCTCAAAGGAGTACAGAGGTAGAGGGAGGCTGTAGGGCTCAGATGACAACATGAGGAGACCAGCTGAGGCTCTGCTACAGTCCCCCATCCCCAGCTGGACTGACTGGGAAGGCTTCTGGCCAGAGCTCTAGACTTGGGCCTTTCCCAAGGCAGGTGGCTGCCTGGGAGGCTTGGTGTGGTCCCTGTCTCCCAGTTCTCACAGCCTGGGGTGACCCCTTCTTAACCAGGAAACCCAGGTAGGGAAACAAGCCTAACACTGGTGCCCTGCTGTTTAGATTTTTCCAGCCACCAGAATTGTTACCGTCCGCTCACCCCAATTTTTTTTTCTTATAAAGGACCCAGTTTCAGGTACACAAAATACACCAAGCTGATCAGGTGGTAAGAGGTCCCTTGTTGGTGGCTAACTCCCTTGCCAACACAGAAGGCCCAAGTTGCTAGACTGGGATGCCCCACTTAATAAGGAGCTTGGATTAACTGGCTAAAAACAGAAGCTCTTGGATCTGTCAGCTTGGTGGCAGATCCATCTCCTGTCAAGCTCAACCTTGGCCAGCTCCTGGCTGCAGAAAGAAAGTTGGAGATGAACCTGAAGAAGAAACAGTCTTGGGCCCTGACTCTAGACATTGAGGAGTTGCATACCTGTGGCTTTAAACCCCAGCCTGTGTGCAACTACATTTCCTCTGGATGGAAGTCTCAGGAGGCCACCACTTGCTGGTGGCTCACTCTCTGCTCTTAGACTGGGACTTCATGCTCACACTGAAGCCCACCCAGACTCAAAGGGAAGGGACTTCGACCTCATGGTGGGAGATGTTTCAAGGTTGGAATTATGCTCTCATGAAAACTTTATTCCCACCATGAGGGGCAAAAGGAGTCCAGGCCAGAGGTGGTCCCAGAATGGGACGGCCTCCCCTAGGCCTGCCTAGGGGGGACTCTCACCCTGGGCTCCAGGCCTGAGTCACTTTCCCCTCTGCACCTGAGCACTGAGCAGTCAGGGGTGAAAGGCTCTTTCACGGCCTGCTGGCTCCAGCCCACATGGGGCGTGCACCCAAATCCTTTCAAAGTGAGGGCGTTTCCAATATGTGTGCTGAAAACCCACCCCACCAGGCAAACATCCTACCCACAAGACAGTTTTTTAAATACTAATAAAACCTGTAGTTAGAAGCATTTCAGGTTTACAGAGGAGTTGCCCAGGGCGTACAGAGAAATCCCAGCATTCCCCTGGTGCTTCCTTTACACACTGCCATCTTGCTTGGGGCTGCAGGCTGGCTGCTCAGGGCCACAGGCAGGGCTCAGGGGCCACTCCGGGCTCCACCTTCGTGTTCTATAGCCTATGAGCTTTGACCAATGTGTCCATCATGTTGGAACCATCTAGAAGAATGTCACTGTCCCTTCACGTCCCTCCCACTCCTCGCTTTAGCCCCTCCCCCAATCCCTGGACATCACTAACCCTCTGAGAGAAACTCTTTTCCATCTTGGCCTCCAGGAGACTGCTGGGGACTTCCGAGACCTACAAGGGGCTCTGCCAGGCGTCTCAGAAATCCTGTGACTGTCTAAAGGGTTCATGAGGCAACTTGAAGTTTTCCCTGAGGTTTTTGTTGTTTATTTATTTATTTACAGAAAGTCTCATGTAGCCCCTGGCTTCCAATTACTGATCCTCATGTCTCCAACTCCAGAGTGCTGAGATAATAAGCCGGCACCACCACACCTGCTTGTTTTTAGTGTTACAGTTATTTATGTATTTATGTATTTATTTATTTAGTGTGTGTGTGTGTGTGTGTGTGTGTGTGTGTGTGTGTGTGTAAGCGCGCGCGTGCACATGAGTGCAGGTACATTCAGAGCCCAGAGGATGGCATCAGATGCCCTAGGTTGGAAGAGTCTGCTGCTACCTTCTACATTCTGCCTGGGAAAACCTTCAACTAATCATTAACTCTTAAGATGACTGTGATGTCTGGGAACCTCACACAGAGCATGAGCCCCCAGCAAGAGGTGGTCTTCTGAGTCACCCACCCAGAGGGTGCCAAGGCCCAAGGCTCATGGAAGTGCATTAATATTCAGATTTATTAATAGTCTGCAGGCAATGGTTCAGCTAAGCTTTCTGCCACCACAAGAGGAAGAGACCTCCAGTGCCCAAGAGTGTTTCTTCCTGGCCAGCTCCAACTTCCTCCAGGCCGGTCAGATTCTTCCTGTTGCTCTCAAGGCCAGTGCCATGCGCTTCCTGTTTTATTCAGAGCCACGTAGACAATTTTCTTTCTTTCTTCCCTCCTCCTGCCCCCCTCCCCCCTTTTTTTGAGACAGAGACTCAGTATGTCTCCATGGCTGTCCTGGAACTCACTGTCTACAGACCAGACTGGCCTCGAACGCTCAGAAATCTGCCTCAGAGTGTTGAGGTCAAAGTTGTGTACACTCAGCCTTAATACCACTTAGTAATCATGATCTCAATGTGGCAAGATGTGGGAAACGTCATAATCCTCATTTATCACAGCAAAATCTGGCTTGTGAAGAAAGCAGGTGAAGGGTCACAAACCACTCAGCAGGCAGAGGAACTGAAGAGTGAAAGGACATTTTAAAAACGATGGCCCAAGAGCTCGTCTGGTGAAGGATTATGACGGTATGTGGGCCATCTGTACTGTACTCACTGAGGCAGTGAATATGTCCTACATTTTAAAAAGCTGTCCATTTAAAAAACTCAAAATGGGCTGGAGAGATGGCTCACAGGTTAAGAGTACCGACTGCTCTTCAAGAGGTCCTGAGTTCAATTCCCAGCACCCACATGGTGGCTCACAAACCATCTGTAATGAGATCTGGCAACCTCTTCTGTGTACATAATAAATAAATAAATCTTTAAAAAAATAAAATAGAATAAATAAAAAATTCAAAATGAGGGGCTGGGGATTTAGCTCAGTGGTAGAGCACTTGTCTAGCAAGTGCAAGGCCCTGGGTTCGGTCCTCAGCTCCAGAAAAAAGAAAAAAAAAAATTCAAAATGAGAGCCTAGCAGTGGTGGCACACGCCTTTAATCCCAGCACTTGCGAAGCAGAGGTAGGCAGATCTCTGAGTTCGAGGCCAGCCTGGTCTACAGAGCGAGTTCAAAGGACAGCCAGGGCTACACGGAGAAACCCTTGAAAAACAGAACAAAACAAAACAAACAAAAATTGGAAATGTGGTGCCTTCACCCTGCTCAAACGGCCCTTGTGTAGAAACCTCGACTCTCCCGAATCTATCCCCCCAGCCTTTTCCGATGCAGGATCCAATAGGTTTCTGCAGGTGTCCTAGGCTTCAGGTCCTCAGATGAGGGAGGGAGCAGAGGCCCGGAGCCGCCTGTGCTGAAACTGGAGTGGGACACTTTGTGTGTGTGTGTGGGGGGGGGGGAGAAGCAGATTAGTGGCGGGGCGGAGCCTGGTGGGAAGAACTCTGCTGTGAGCACTCTCGGTTTTCCATTTTCCGCTGACGGGTTTCCCACACTCAGGCAGAAAGTGGCAATTCCCTTCAAAAGAAAAAGGGAAGGGGATTTTGGGGTGACGTAACTCTTCTGTGGGCTTTTCAGAGCGGTGTGCCAGGGCAGCTCTGCCCCTACCTGGACTCCTGCGCTTCCTTTCCAGCCAGCGCCGCGAGTCGGTGAGGCAGTGGCGCCCCAGGCTTCACCACGCCCTGCCCACTGCCCGGAACCTGCGCCTCCCATCACCCGTAGCTACCTGGCACATCCACCGTCTCCAAAGCCGTGTTTGCCTTGCTTTGGCATAGCCTCAATAGACGGCTTTCAACACCCTCCGGACAGAATTAATCACTTTCTCCTCCGCGCGCACACAGACACAAAACCAAAACAAAGAACATTTTATATGGAAAGATTTTTCTTTTTCTTTTACTTTCTATTTTATTTTTTTAAAATCTGTTCACACCTTGTTTATTTACCTGTGTGAGCATGTATGTGTGTTGGGGGAGGGCGTGCATGCCACAGCTCAAAGGTAATGTGGAGGTCAGAGGACAATTTGTGGCAGTTGACTCCTCCACTTTGTGGGTTCCTGAGATCAAACCCAGGAGCAAGGGCATTTAATCTGTGAGCCATCTTGTGTGAGCCATGTGTGTGTCTGTGTGAACATACTCACACATGTGTGCTGGTGCCAATGGAGGCCAGAAGAGAGTGTTGGGTCCCCTATATTGGAGTTACAGGAAATTGTGAGCCCACCGAGTGGGTGCTGGGAATGCAATTCTGGTCCTATGGTTAATTAGCAAGTGCTCCTAACCACTGAGCTATCTCTCAGCCCCCCCCCCCCCTTTTTTTTTTCTTTTGGTTTTTCCAGACAGGCTTTCTTTCTCTGAGTAGCCCTGGCTGTTCTGGAGTTTACTCTGTAGACCAGGCTGGTCTTAAACTTGGAGATCCGCCTGCCTCTGCCTCCCGAGTGCTGGTTAAAGGCATGTGCCACCACAGCCTGGCCCCCCTTTTTTTTGTTTGTGTTTAAAGATAGGATCTTGCTCTATACCTCTGGCTGGCCTGGCACTCACTGTATAACCAGGCTGGTATTAAACTTGTGGTGATCCTCCTGCCTCAGCCTTCAAAGTGTTGAGATTACACGCGTGCACTTTGAAGAATTTAAAAGAACTCCGCGCATAGCTGAAGAGTTCCAGATTCCCCTGTTGTAGAGACACGGGTGGGGGGGGGGGGCGGGCGGGCACTGGGCCCTGCTACAGGGAGACACGGAGCCAGGCACAAGCAGAGAGTGGACGCTTCTTGAACGTCAGATGCGGCAGAAATGGTGACCAGGCCCAAGGCAGCCACCTTCTGGACGAGGACACGGAGGCCCAGGCCCATCGGGGCAGCCAGCGCGGCCGGCGTGGGTGGTGTTCAGCGCGGCGCACTAAGCCAGCGTCCAGTCTCCACCACGCACTCCGCGGCTGTCCTGTGGTGGCCCGCGGGCCGCCCGGGTGCCTCCTCTTCCCGCAGGCCCCGGGA
>CABHPQ010147507.1:0-56315 GCA_902168405.1 Peromyscus aztecus
TTCAAGATTGTCAGTGGGAAAGGACCCTGGAAATCACAAATTGATCGCTTTCAGAGAGAGGAGCAAAATTCCAAAACCCAGAAATTATTACTTAGCCAGCTAGGAACAAGTCAAGAACTAGAATGAGAAACTCCCAGTTCAGTGAGCTTTGTACTGTATTGCACTGCTTTCAAGATGTCTTTACCCGTTAGGCCTGCCAAGATGTAGTGTGTTGGGTACTGCAGGCCCTCAGCACTTGTGACTCCTGAGGGCAGCAAAGCATTGCACTTCCTGGGAATAAGGATGAAGGCGGCTTTCAGCACTGCAGGCCTGGGGCAGTGACTGGGTGAGGAGAGGGCAGAACTCCAGATGGGGCCTACCTCCCCTGAGGCCAAGGTTTCTCCAGCAGAAGGTGGCTCAGTATCAGTGCTTGTTTTTTAAAGTTATCAGATATTCTGGAACGGCTGCTGGCTCAGTTAAATTCCAGTTTTGACCAGCCAGAGTTTTGGAGACAGTATTAAAATCTTTAGAACAGAGATTATGGATGTTGCCAGGCTGGGCACTGACCTTTTTTTTTTACTTTTCATCATGCATGTTTTTAAACAGTATTCTCTCCTGCCTCTACACCACCTTTTATAAACAGTAGGCAAAATTGGAGCTGCTGATTGTCATCACCAGGGCTCACTGCTGAAGTCCAGGTTAGCTGGGGCAGAAGTTAGAAATGGTTTTCCCCTCGAGAGGCAGCCCCAGACTAGCATCATTTTAGGCACTTGCTAGAGACAGAAATCCTTGGGCCCACCTGACTACTAAGTCAAAAGGGTGGGACCCACCGTGTATTCTGATAGGCCCTTCCCATACAGCTGCAGCTCCCAAGGAGGTTGTCTGGCAAGTACCTCTTCAGTGATTCTACCATGACTGGACCTATGGCCTCAAGGGTCAAGGGGTTGGTGGGTCTCCTCCCTCGGGATTCTGATTGAACAGGTGAAATTTCTTCATTGTTTTGTTAATGGTATGCTTGCTATTATGGCCCATATGTAAATGTTACTCTGGATACATATTTATATGCCATGTTACTTAGTGACACTATTCAAACATTTGTATGTGTATTTGTGAAGTTGTTTGCATCAGTCATTTAAAAAGTATTTCAGTCTAAGTTTTCCCGAGCGGTATGTTGAATAAAATCTTAAAAGTCCAGCATGAGTCACAGCCACCTTAGTTTTGGGGCAGAGTGAATGAGATGAGTTCTGATGTCAGATCAGGTGTGCTATGACCAGCTCAGTTTCAGCTTTTGGCTGCCTGTGGTTTATGGGCTGCTTCCTGTGGTAAGTGGGGACCCTTCCCATTCCCAGGCTGGTGAGAGGCTGAACCAGGCCCTTTAACCCAAGTCACTTCTAAAGTCACCTTTTACACAGTCTCTTCACTTCATTTTAGAAACCAAATCAGTGCAGCTCTGCTCAGTGCCCGGAGTCCCTGCAATCTTGGGAGTTCTTTTTGAAGGTTCCCGGAATGAGGGTGGGAGCGAGTGAAAGCCTTTCGTCCTCACTTCACCCAAACTGTGTAAAAAGAATAAAGTTACAGACTGATGAGACAGTCACTGTGTTCTTTATTTATAATTAATACATCAATTTGCAGTTTTACAGGGACCACGAGAGCTCCTTGAAGCTACTGTATTTTTATGTTGCACGCACAGACACGTACACAATTTCATTAGTAACTTTTTCATCTATAGATTTTTCTTAAAAAGAAAAAAAATTCCTGTGTGGCACAAAAATCTTTCCAATTATTTTAACACAGCAGCAACACAGAAAAGAGCCAGGTGTGGAGGCTTCCAGTGCAGAATGGGGCCCCTTGTTGGGAGGCCCCAAAGACCATCAGTGCATTTACTTCCTGGGAGGGCAGAGGATGGCAGAGTGTTTTCTACAATGGAAACCAAAAATTCAAAATGAACATGGGCAAAGAAACTAAGAAAATGTAGTAAGGCATTCTACCTATCAAAATCCCTAAGTCATTTCCCGAAAGGAGGGGAAAGGTCCCATTCCTACTTTTATAGTCACAGCAGACCTTTGTGACCATTGCAGACCATAGCCCTTAAAGTCCCAGCTCTTCCCCATAAAAGGTAGGGCTGAGAACTGAAGGAATTCTTGGATGCCACTGTACAAGCTGACTAGATTTCCAAACTGAAGGGTAGATAGATGCAAGGTCTCAAATAGAAATCAAGATCCCCAGTCAATCATAATGACAGATGTCTATCAACATCTGGTCCTGCCTGGCCACCCACAACCTAAAACTTGAAAATACTCTCCAAATGAGCATTGTGGGCCAAGGTAGGAACGATGTCATAAATGTGTCTAAAAATGGAGATCCCCCTCAGAACAACACTCACAAGCTGCTCTCAAAGCTACATGTCAGGAGTCTGGAAATGTACCTCCCCCTCTAACCAACTGAGGCCTCTGGACTACAGACACATGACTTGCATGCAGCCAGTGGGGCTTCAGTCCTCAGGCTAAACCTGCAAAGCACAGGTGGAAGCAGCAGTGAAGAAGCAGCAGGGAAGACACAGAAGGAAGGCTCGTGTTCTTGTACCTCGTTCCCCACAGACTAAGGTAGGATTACAATAACTCAATGGCTGGGAGCCCACATGCAGATTATTTTTCTTAAGTTTATAGCAGTGTACAGCAGTTACAGACATTTATTTCATAATAAGAAAAGTACAACCATATTTATTAAACTTGAGGTAAGGTGGGCAGGGAAAAGAGGGAGAAGCACATTCTGGAATGATTTCCCAAACCAACACTCACACTGGTACCCAGACCAACGGCTTGGACACTGCCCTCGCAGTGGCAGAGCCCTTCCTTTTCGAGGAGGGCGGCAGAAGGAGGGCGCTGCTGCCCTCCTGCCGACTGCTCCACCCCACTCTGTTCCCTCTGTGTTTCTCAGATGGCGTTCTGGGAGAAGGGGAATTACCTCTATCTCCTCTAAGTTATTCTTTCATTTAAGGAAGAGGAGGAGCAGCAGGAGAGCTGCTCAGGGGTCAGGCAGGAAGGTGGGACTGGAGGGCCGCACAAACCCAATGGAAGGAATCCCACTCCTGCCCCTGACTATTTATTCATAAGTTAATCATTATTTCCTAACTTAAAAATAAGGGCAAAATTATAAATGGGAACTGTGTATGAGTCCTTGAAACAGGAGAGAGGACCCTAAGGCATTTCTCTTCTTTTCTCCTTTCGTGGTACAGGTAAAAGCTCCACCACTGTTATGGTCTGATTAATTCTATTAATTTGATTCACTCTTTATTCTTTTGGGTTCTAAGAGATCAGTTCTTTTTTCAGTCTAACACATCTTGTGCTTGGTACTGAGGGTAAAGGGAGAGGAGGGGAGAGAACACCAAATTAAGAACAAACAACTTGGAACCAAGCTCAAGCTGATACTGAGCAAGTTCCTTCATGGTACAAGTGACGATGTTATAACTATTAAATGGCGTTTTAGTAACTGTTGCACTTCTGACTTCCACATGCTTATTCTGCCTTCTTTTTGGCGATTCCGGGAAGCTTTGCCTGGATCCTATTGAAGAAAGAAGAAGACAACTGAAAATATTTGTTTTAAATGTGCATTTGTCCTAGGTTTGTATTTCCTCCAGGATATCAGGTAGGGCTCAGCTATTCTCTGCCTGGAACAAGCCTGAGGGATTCCACCTTGCTGCCCTTGAACTCACATTGATCCACCTGCTTCTGCCTCCCAAGTGCTGGGATTTACAGGTATTTAAACCACAATGCCAGGATATAAGCTTTATATTATTTATTAGAAAAGACAGGGAAGAGTTGCCTTAACTTGGATACATATGAGAATAAATAGGGTTCAATAACCAAAAAATATTTGACAGCCAAAGTATTTCTGTTGATTATTTCTTTCTTGAGAGCTGGAGGGTAGGATATTAAGTTCAAGGTCAGCCTGGGCTATATAGCAAGACCCTGTCTCTAAAGCAAATAACCCAACAAACCAAACTACCACAACAAAACCCAAAGATGCTTCTTAACAAGAGGCTCAAATAAATAAAACTATCTAAGGTTTTATTCAGGGTGAAAATTAGTTACCTTTGACAGTAACATTTTATATAAGAGACTAGAAATTATAGGGGAAGGGGGATGGTATACATGGGAAATGGTGAACATGATCCCTAAGTGTACTTACTTTTCAACAATTGACTTGGTCTGATCCCGGGCAATCCCAACATAGTGATCAATCTGTGTCTTTAAGAAAGAAAGGAAGGATGATTCAGCTGGGTAACACAGGAGCTAAGAGTTTTCTTGAAGGCTTCTTTTTTCTTTTTTTTTTCTTTTTTGAGACAGGGTTTTGCTGCCCTGGAACTCACTCTGCAGATCAGGCTGGCCTCTAACTCAGAGATCCATCTGCCTCTCCCTCCCTAGTGCTTGGATTAAAGGCGTGTACCACCACAGCCTGGCTGCCTTTTTTTCTTCCCCCATACAAAAAGCACTGTTCTTTTTAGTGCAACCATCAAAAACCCCACTAGTCACTATTTTGGAAAATAAAAATGATGTCTAGTTTTTCAAAGAATTATAAACTTCTGTTTTCAGACTTCAACTTATGCAACACTTCAAAATAAAAGTCATCATTTGTAGATGTAGGGTGTATGTAGTGTTTCCTTTAGCAACACTGAGGTACATTTTCTGAGTACTAGAAACTACAGATTTAATCTATATTCTGTAGTTGTTAGGTGTGATGGCTCCTGGGCATGATTAACTTATTTAATATTAAAAAGCCAAAAATCTTTTGTATGTGTGTATTTGTGTGTACGTGTGTGAGTGTGCATGAGTTTGTGGAGGAAAAAACTGACATATGGTTTCTCTTCAATTGCTCTTCAACTAGTTAATTAATAATAAGATAATTAAAGATAGGGTCTCATGTAGTTTAAGCTGGCCTACAACTTATTATGTAGCTAAGAATGACCCTGAACTTCTGATCATCCTGACTCCACCTTCTACATGCTAGGGCTACATGAGTGTGCCACTACACACAATTTATGTAATGTTAGGGCTTAAAACCCAGGGTTTTGTTTATACTAGGCAAGTACTTTACCAACTAAGCTACATCTCCAGCCCTCTACTTTATTTTTGAGACAGTTCAGTCTCTTACTGAACCTAGAGCTCACTGATTTGGTTAAAATGGCTGGCCTGCACTCCTTTCCAGGGCTGGGATTACAGGTGTACATTCTAACAAGCAATTTTATGTGGGCGCTTGAGATCGGAACTCAGGTCCTCCTGCTTGGGTGACAAGCATTTTATCAACTGAGTCATCTTCTCCCTTCTTTCCCAAAAGGTCTTCTGATGGACAAGCTAATCCATGCAGCCCACAATGCAAACATCTGGACATACTAACATTTCCTTGAAAGTGCAGTTTAGTTTTGAGAAGCTCAACTTTTACTATATAGTACTTCTTCACCTTCCTTTTTTGGAAAGGATTATTCACCCCTGTGACACAGAACAACTATCCTAGGCCTCCAGTCTTGCTGGAAGACATGACTCTCAGTCTATTACTTTCCTTAAAATGAATTGAAGCCAGTCACACATTATTAGCATATCTGCTGCCAGACAAATGCCTACCTTATACTTCTCATAGACAATTGGAACGCTGAAAACAAGCAGCTCAGCTGTAAGACAGAATCAAAACATGGCAAGTGCAAAAGTGAGACTCAAGCAACACAGACATTTCTTCATGACGTTCAAAGAAACAACCAAAAAGAGAAAAACAAGTGCTCCCAACTGAGGCCGGCAGGAAAGAGCAGACCAGGGTCATATTAAACCCAAACAGGCTGCTTTCTTTGTATGACAGGCATCAACTTCTAAGCTACAAGAGGGGTTTCTAAAAGCAAGGTCCCCACGTTTAAACCAAATCTAAACAACCCTTTACTTACAGTTGCTTTGAAATTTCTTTTTTCTTTCTTTTTTTTTCCCCGAGACAGGGTTTTTCTGTGTGTCCCTGGCTGTCCTGGAACTCATTCTGTAAACCAGGCTGTCCTCAAACTCAGAGATCCCCCTGCCTCTGCCTCCCCAGTACTGGGATTAAAAGCATGTGCCACCACTGCCCAGCTCATTTTGAAATTTGTCAGGCCATTTAATCAACACAGGGCCACAAGCCCAGGTTACTACAATATCTAACACACACTCTAGACACCATAGGCTGGCCATGCAGAGTAAGTGGTTATATGCTGTGTGCATGCTCTTTAGCCAAGCACTCTGCCCCAGGTTACATTTTTTTTTTTTTTTTAATTGAGGGTCTCATATGTCCTAAGTGGGCCTAGAACTCATTATGAAGCTTAACATGATAATCCATTTTGATCCTCTTGTGTCCATCTACCAAGTGCTGGGATTACAGATGTGTACCATTATGCCCTTTTTATAATTTGTGAGACAAGTTCTTATTAAGTTGCCCTTGCAGGTTTGATCCTCCTGCCTCAGCTTCTTGAACAGCTGTGATTATAGGTCTACCATTTGGCCCAGCATTTATACTTAGTCTTACAGACTACTTCAAGAAATAAACACATGGACACACTTTCCTTGTCACCTTACCAAGAATCAGAAGGGTGATTCCATTAAAAACAGCACCAACATAGGTCATCAGCCACATGAAGACAGCCAGCTGTGAAGGCCAATGGCAGAGGGTTAGACAAGAATAATGTAACTCAGAGTTCAGGCTAACTAGGTCTGCACCAATGTAGTGACAGGATACAGATCCCCTACTTGCACTTCACAGTTGGGAAACTGCCACTGTCCTGGGTGCCGAGCTGGTGACTACTGTTGTAATGCTGCTCTTTAGAGGGAGGCAACAGCTTTTTCTGTTGACTCCCTCCTCCTTTTTACAGGCTTTCTCTTGTCTGATAAGAACCCTATATTCTGTTTTACCTCTGAATCACAGATCAGCAACTAACCTTCAAGGAGTCAACCAGGTCTTCTACCAGAAAGAGACGAATGATGAGTTTGAGGGCTCTGTTGACATGCACCATTGCAGCATTCATGTAGTTATGGAAAGCTTCTGAGGATAAGGTAATGTCCACATCCAGGTAGGCCCTTCCAAGGAAGAAGAAACAGTCACTCATATAACACATAAGGGACAATTCTTCAACAACACAGTGGTTTTTCAGTGGGAAACTGGCATTCTAGAAATCTATAGGGGACACAGCTGCCATTTAATGGATAAAAGCAAATATGTCAATTATTTATATGAATTGTAGGGCTTTCATGTATAATTTGTCTAGAGTGGATGTATCAAAATACACTCTATGGGAATGTAGATCGATAGAGGAAGACTTGCCTAGCATGCATGAGATCCTGGGTTCTATTCCCAGCATTTAAAATAAGCAAAAACCTAAAATTCATTTGTATGTATGTGTATATGCATGTGGAGATCAGAGAACAACCTTGGGTGTCATTTCTCTGGCACTGTCCACCATTTTTTAAACTTTTTTTGAGATTGTTTCCCACTGGCCTGGAATTCACTAAGCAGACTAAGCTAACTGGCTAGTAAGCCCCAGAGACCTGCCTGTCTCCTCCTCCCCGATACAAGTGAGCACCATTTCAGCTTTCCAAAATACATTGTTTTATTTTTAACATGTGTGTGTGGGGGTTTGGGAAGGAGTTGAATGAAAATGGCCCCCATAGGCTCATAGGGAGTGGCACTATTAGGAGGTGTGGCTTTGTTGGAAGAAGTATGTCACTGGGGGTGTGCTGTGAGGTTTGAGAAGCTCAAGTCAGGCCCAGGGGCTCATACTCCCTCTTCCTGCTGCCTGTTGATCTAGATGCATAACTCTCAGCGTTTTCTTCAGCACTGTGTCTGCCTGCATGCCACCAGGCTTCCCGCCATGATGATAATGGACTAAATCCCAGAACTGTAAGCCAGCTTCAACTGAATGTTTTCCTTTATAAGACTTGCCATGATCATGGTGTCTCTTTACAGCAACAGGACATTGACGAGGACAGTGTGTATGTATCTGCACATGTATACTATGATGCACGTGCAGAGGTCAGAGGACAGGCTGTGGCCGTTGATTGTTTCCTTTTACCATGTGGGTCCTAGGGACTGAACTCAGGTTGTCAAGCTTGGAGGCAAACACCTTTACCCGCTGAACATCTCGCTGGCTAAGACTCTGTCTTAACAAGTTCCAGAACAAGCACCACCAAAACAAAAACTAAAAGAAAAAAGAGGGCAGGGACTACAGCTTAGTGGTAAAGCACTTACCTAGCATGTGCAAGGTCCTGGACTCAATTCCCAATTTAAAAAAAAAAAAGAGGAGGGGGTAGAAAAGGAAAGACTTAAAAGGGTAGTGATTGGGGGCCAGGCGGTGGTCGTGCACGCCTTTAATCCCAGCACTCGGGAGTGAGTTTGAGTTTGAGAGTGAGTCTGTGAGTTTGAGGCCAGCCTGGTCTACAGAGTGAGATCCAGGATACGCACCAAAACAACACAGAGAAACCCTGTCTCCAAACAAACAAACAAACAAACCAACCAACCAACCAACCCCAAAAAGTGTAGTGATCATGAATATGCTAGGGCTGGAAATTACACAATATACTCTGTTTTGTTCTCAAAGGATGAGATTAAAAATAAAAATGGGGATAGAGTGTGGGCAGGGAAAGGGACTCACTATATAGACCTTACTATATAGATAAGGCTTAAAGTGATCTCTCTGCCTTTGCTTCCAAAATGCTGCAATTAAAGGTGTGTGCCACCACAACCAGCCACCTTGTTCTGAGGTGTAACCCTGTACTCACAGCTTGTTCATTCACCCAGTAGCTGCTGAGTGCGTAGCGCTGGTCAACTTTGAAGATACCTTGAGGAGCTCAAACTTTTAGAACAGTGACACTGTTCTCCTTTCTGTTTATTAAGAAAGTATCAAAAAGTTGGTCTGTGCTAGGCAGTGGTGGCACATGCCTTTAGTCCTAGCACTTGGGATGCAGAGCCAGGTGGATCTCTGTGAGTTCAAGGCCAGCCTGGTCTACAGAGGAAGTTCCAGTACAGGCTCCAAGGCTACACAGAGAAATCCTATGTCGAAAAACCATAAAAAAAAAAAAAAGTTGGTTTGTAGTGGCACACGCCTTTAATTCCAGCACTTTGGAGACACAGGCAGGTGCGTCTCTGTGAGTTCAAGGCCAGCCTGGTCTACAGAACGAGTTCCAGGACGGCCCAGGCTACACAGAGAAACCCTGTCCTCGAAAAACAACATACACACACACACACACACACACACACACACACACAAATTTACAATAAAAAATTAAGGGCACATATGAATTTAAGTTATCCCTTCTATTTCTACCAACAGAAAGTACAAGCCCTAGCAAGGAGCCAGTGGGCTATTCCAGAGAGGTCACAGCAGGGGCTCTTTCTCTGAGACAAAGGGTTTTTATCTTATTTTTATTTATTTGTTTATTTTTTAAAGATTATTTATTTTGTACACAGAGGAGGGTGCCAGATCTCATTACAGATGGTTGTGAGCCACCATGTGGATGCTGGGAATTGAACTCAGGAACTCTGGAAGAGCAGTCAGTGTTCTTAACCTCTGAGTCATCTCTCCCAGCCCTTATTTTTGGTTTTTTGAGACAGGGTTTTTCTATATAGCCCTGGCTGTCCTATAACTCATTTTGTAGACCAAGTTGGCCTCGAACTTTGAGATCTGCCTCTTGAGTACTGTGATTAAAGGCATGCAGCACCACCACCAGGAGACAAAGTGTTTTTAAAAGCTGCTGTTTGTTAAAGCTCAAATACAAATTTTTATGGGCAAAGAATTTCAACAGCACAAACATGAGTAAGCATTTGTTAAAGCTACAATACAGCCAGAAAGGCATTAAAATTTGTCACCAGACTGGGGCTGGAGAGATGGCTCAGTGGTTAAGAGCACTGGTTACTCTTCCAGAAGACTTAAGTTCAATTCCCAGGTATCACAGGACAGTTCACAACTTGTAACTCCAGTTCTAGTGGACTGGATGCCCTCTTCTGGCCTGCAAGGGCACCACGTACATTATGTTGCCCAGACATACATGCAGGCAAAACACCCACATACATAGACAATAAAATAAAGGTTAAAAAAATTGTCCCCAGACCCAGGGAAACTACACAAGAGCTAAAGTAAATCAGAAATAAAATTCAAAGTAAGCACAGGGTAAATGCCTGGTTCTAGAACTAGGAGTTCAAAGCTGTTTCTGGGCTTTACCATAAAGGGCTGAAACAGGGACACAGCGGCTCACTGAGGGCTGCCCTAGGTGAGCTATTTTGTGCCCTGCTCAGGATTTGCAGCTCTCTTTAGCCTTAAGTATGAGCCTCTAGCTAGTTAAAAGTTCTTAAACACTAACCTGATGACTTCTTAGGGTGACTGCAAGGTATTTAGGGGATGTTTCTGCCATCAATTGGCTGCAAGAGGCAGGTCAGAACTTCAGATCTGAGCAATCTCAGCAAATCCCTCTACTGAAATGTGGGTTGTGACTTCAACTTACTTGAATGGATGGCCTTCTTCTGACTTCTGCACAGCTTGAATGACAGACTTGTAGACTCTGAAGCTGATGGTGACGGAGAGAAGAGCCAGGATGAGGTAAGAGACCACACTGATAACACTGAATGCTGCCAGGGAGAGCAGCATGATCAGCGTGGTACCAAAGACAAACCCAGTCTTCTTCACATCTCGCCAGAAAATCAGATCACGGACTGCCAAGAGAGAGGGAGTAGAAGTTAGAAAAACCAGGACCACCCTGCTGGTGCTGTACATGCAGCAGAGCAGAGCATTTACCAGCACATATATGTACCGTGCCTACTTCAGAGATGAGAGACTAGGCATTTATTATGGCTACTGGGTCCAGTGGGGTAAAGTGTCATCAAACTTTTTTTGGCACAAAAGCTAATAGAGGTGGTCAACGTAGTGACTCCATGGCAGACTGCTTGTTTACCAAGTGAGGTCCTGAGTTCTACAGGGGGTAGGGGTGGTAAGGATAAAGCAGACAGAAACATCTTGACAGGTGTTGACTACATGAAGCAAACAAGTCAGACAGTGTGTCAGGATGTTGAGACAGGACGATCACTTGAGACCAGAGTTCACCAGAATAGACAACATAGCAAGACCCCATCTTTCTTTTTTTTTTTTAAAGATTTATTTATTTATTTATTATGTATACAGTGTTCTGCCTGCGTTTATGCTTGCAGGCCAGAAGAGGGCACCAGATCTCATTACAGATGGTTGTGAGCCACCAGGTGGTTGCCGGCAATTGAACTCAGGACCTCTGGAAGAACAGCCAGTGCTCTTAACCACTGAGCCATCTCTCCAGCCCGCAAGACCCCATCTTAATCAGTCCATTAAATGAAGTAGACAATGCTTCTAAAATGGTTAGATCCCAGACCCAAAGCCACATACTAAGTGAGATGTACAAGTTGGGGTAAGAGAGAAAATGGTGATAAAAACAGACCATCTCTACTTGAAATGAAACACCAGTCTTTGTCTTAATCTGAAAACAGAAGTGTTTTAAGTAGCAGACTATGCACTTACCCAAACAACAATATGTGTACATGCATAGGATTGGGGAATCCAGGGCCTTATGCATGCTGAGTAAAAGTACTACTTTCCTACTGAGTTTGTGTCCCTTTAAGGCATTGATTTTAAAATAACTTTTAATTCATACATATGGGTGTGGTGCAGATGTGTGGAGGCCAGAAGAGAGGCTCCAGTGTCATTTTCGAGACAGGGTTTTTCTGTGTAGACCTGGCTGTCCTGGAACTCACAGAAACCCACTTGCCTTTACCTCCCAAGTGCTGGGATTAAAGGCAAACAAGCCAGGTATTGGTGGCGCACCTCCTGAGTGCTGGGATTAAAGGCGTGCACCACCCACTGCCTGACTTGTCTGCCCTCTAAGCCATCGTCACTGTAAAGTGAAGAAAATGGAATCTTCTCCCCAAAGCTGTTCCCAGGAGAACATAAGGCCAGTGCAGGTAGAGTGCATTATGACCTCCATGGAATAAATTCACTCGCTTTAATAGGAGTTTCTCTTTTCTAAAAACAAGAAATTTATCGACTACTTTATTTCCAAATGTATGTGGGACTAAAACTCTTGCCTTCTTCCTCATCACAAAACTTTCTGTTTTGGCTTAAACTTGGATCAAACATAGCCCAATCTGGCTTTGAGTTTGCCATATGGCCAAAGCTGGTCTTGAACTGCATGCAGATCCTTTTGCTTTCAACTCCTAAATACTGGGACTAAAGGCATGAGCCACGACCACCCGGCTTGGATATAATCTTTATGTCTGGAATTCTTTAGGAATTTTTGCTGTGGGATGGTCTGTATGTCAAATTGCTCTGATTGGTCAATAAATAAAACACTGTTGGGCAGTGGCCAGGCAGGAAGTATAGGCGGGACTAACAGAATTAAAAGAACAGGAAGGCGGAGGGAGTCACTGCCAGCCACCGCCAGGACAAGCAGCATGTAAAGATGCCGGTAAGCCACGAGCCATGTGGCAAGGTATAGATTTATAGAAATGGATTCATTTAAGATATAAGGACAGTTAGCAAGAAGCCTGCCACGGCCATACAGTTTGTAAGCAATATAAGTCTCTGTGTTTACTTGGTTGGGTCTGAGCGGCTGTGGGACTGGCGAGTGACAGAGATTTGTCCTGACTGTGGGCCACGCAGGAAAACTCTAGCTACAAAAAGTTTTTACAAAGAAATAAAAGAAATAGACTTCCACATTGCACAAGTTGGAAAAGGCCACTGTGTCCTCATGGATTTTACTGCCATCTGCTGGAAAGCTGTCATACAAGGTAGTCAGACCTACAATGATTACACATGTAGTGCCCCCTACAGATATGCAGAATATAAAATGCATAGCAGTACAGAAAGGCCCTGGGTTCAGCCTTAATTATCAGTGGAATTAGGGTCTAGGTCAAAAGAGGATTTACTGATGGAAAGACAGAACAGCAGATAAAGGGCATTAATATATTATTTTATACATCAAACCTCACAGCTTGTTCCTTTGTTTCATTCAGGCCCCAGCCGGCAGTCATTTCCTGCCCTACACACTGTATGCCCTTACAGCTTTCTCTCTCCTCAGAGCACTCATCACCTGACGTACTTCTTCTAACAGGCTCTTCAAATCTATGACAGGCCCAGCTCATAACCAAGGACCAGTGTGACCACAACTTCCATTCACTTCCTGATACTGGCCCTCACATGGGAATATGCCAAGTGGAGACTAAGCTTTCTCAGCACAGAACCAAGGGGACTGGCAAGACCTTTTGAAACTCTTACCTCTCTGAGTCTCTGGTAGTTAGGAGGAAGAAAAATATGAGGAAAAAGGTGAGAAACAGGGCAGCTATTAAGGTTTAATATGTGAAGCCATTAGACTGGGTGCTCAGCTTACGACCAGGAAACCAGCAAGAAGCTGCAGTGGTTTTGTTTCCATAAATGTATTTTTATTTTTTTATCCATTTGTTCCCACTGCTTTAAAATAGAAAATTGGCTACATATGGTGGTGCACACCTGCAATCCCAGACCTTGAGGGTGAAAGCAGAAGGGTCAGGAGTTCAAGGTTATTTCCACATCCTGAGCCAGCTGAAATTAGAGGTACACACAAATGACCTGGAATATGTGGTGCTAAGGATCAAACTAGGGACTTCCTGTATGCTAGGCAGGCACTCTATCAACTGAGCTACATCTCCCCTTCCCACATTTCTCACTTTTTAATTTTGAGGCTGGCCTTGGGGTTCTGACCATCTTGCTGACCCAGCTTCTTGAATAGCTGTGATTACAAGCCTGTGCCACCAGGTATATCTCTTTCAAGGGATGGGAAAGGAGACCAGCGGGGATAACAGGGTATGAATCTGACCAAAACACACTACATATATGAGTGAAATGTCACAAAGGAATTCATCATTCACCTTTCTTTAGCTGATAATGTACAAACAGATTCTGAAGCACATGGATTTTGCAACCTTTGCCATCGATTAGCTGGGTAATTTGGGACAAGATGCAGAACTTCTGTATGTTGGGTTCTCACTGTAAAATATAGTAACAGCCTTATGCTGTTACTTATACAGTAACAGGATGCTGCAGGACTGAATGAGTGAATGTGGAAACACCAGCGCACTGCTGAGCAGGTAGCTAGTGCCTAATGTTAGCTACGGTTACTCATTTCGCTGCCAGTCTCAGCACACTTACAATGGAAAACTGATGAGCAAAAGTCTGCTACAGAGCAATAAAGATTTGTTTCCTTTTTTGTATTGTTGCTAACAGGATATAAAATTAATATTGGGGGATTGGAAAGGAATTTTTAACTAAATTTCTTTTAAAAACTTATACTTAGAGCCAAGACTGGTGGTGCATGTTGTTAATCCCAGCACTTGGGAGGCAGAGGCAGGCAGATCTGAGTTCATGGTAAGCCTGGTCTTCAGAGTGAGTTCCAGGGCTACACAGAGAAACCTTGTCTTGAAAAACAAAACAAAACAACAAATTTTATTTAAAGATTTTATTATTTTTATTTCATGTGTAATCTGTGCTATGTACTGTCAGTGTGTGCAGTTTCCATGGAGGCCACAAGACAACCCTGGATCTCATGGGAACTGTAGTTACAGATGGTCGTGAGCTGCCATGTGGGTGCTGGGAATCAAACTCCTGTCCTCTGGAAGAGCAGCCAGTGCTCTTAACTACGGAGCCATCTCTAGTCTCATTAGTTATGTTTCTGTTTCTGATATCCTCTGTCCTGAGAATATTTATGTTGCTGGTGAATTACAAGCGATTCCTCCCTACTTCCCAAGTCTTCTATAATATGGTTATGATGGCCATTCTTGCTTGTCAGTTTGACTACATCAACTTAACTAAAATCCAAGTAGCTGGGTACACTTATGAAGGATTTTTTTCATTTGAAGTGGGAAGACTCACTTTTTTTTTTTTTTTTTAAAGATTTATTTATTATGTATACAGTGTTCTGCCTGCATGTATCCCTGCAGGCCAGAAGAGGGCACCTGATCTCATTACAGATGGTTGTGAGCCACCATGCGGTTGCTGGGATTTGAACTCAGGACCTCTGGAAGAACAGCCAGTGCTTCTAACCTCTGAGCCATCTCTCCAGCCCAGGAAGACTCACTTTTAATATGGATTTTTTTGAGATGGGAAGATCTACCTTTAATCTGGGCCACATGTTCTGTTGGCAGCCTATATAAAAGACATGGAAGAAAAAAAGCTTTAGATCTTTGCCTGTTCTCCCTCTCACTGGCAAGTCTACTCCTTCACTAGCATTAAAACTTACTTTTTTGAGATTCTGATGGACTCTGAAGTCGAGCTAAGACGTCCAGCCTCATAGACTGAACAACTACTGGATTCTTAGATCTTCTGTTGGCAGACAGCTGATGTTAGACTAGCTGAACCAGAGCAGGTAAGCCATTTTAATAAATCCCCTTCTCGTGTGTGTGTGTGTGTGTGTGTGTGTGTGTGTGTGTGTGTGTGTATACACTTACACACAGTTTTTTCATTCTATAAGTTCTGTTTCTCTAGCAAACCCTGACTAATACAGTGGCCATACTACTTTTAAAAAAATGTTTAAATATAAGAATGGACTTATTCACAATCCTTGAGCAGTTACCATTCCTTCAGAAAATTCATTATAAACAAAAAGCAAATGGGGCTCAGTAGTTAAGAGTGATTGCTATTCTTTTAAGGGACCAGAGTTCAATTCTCAGCACTGATAGCAAGCAGCTCACAACTGTATCTCCCGCTCCAGGGGATCTGATGCCCTCTTCTGGCCTCTACAGGTACTTGTGCACATACACACATACACATACATACACACACACACACACACACACACACACACACACACACACACAAAATAAATAAAAAAATAAATCTGAAAACAACAAAAATCACCAACTGCTACAGTAGCTTGAGCCAAAACAAAAACAAAACATTTATCTCATGTGCAATATACAACTTAAAACCAGTATTAGCACAGGAAATGTGGCCAGACAACAAACATCTCTAGTAATTTCTAATGATAAAACTGCAGCTTCAATGATACTGACATGCAAAAAAATAGCATGACTTAATGTCTATTCACATTAAAGTGTCCTATTTATCTCTACAAGATCTAGATCTCATCTGGACTTCCCTTTTTAGGACACTGCACTTGCTGCTGCTAGACAAAAAAGAAAGTATACTAAGGAAAGCCCAGGTAAGTGTGCCTACAGAAACCCATGCTCAATCCTCAGCAAAGTCAGGGAGCAATCAGGGAACATTTTGTATTTCTGTCTTTTTATTTTACATTTATTCATTCATTCATGCATTCATTTAGTGTGCGTGCGTGCGTGCATGTGTGATATCAGACACTTTCAGGGGTTGGTGCTCTCTTTCAACCATTTGGGTTCTGAGCATGAACTCAGGTCTGGCTTGGCCTTTATCTGCTGGGCCATATCAATGGCATTCCTTGGCCTTGTATATTGGTTCATAAACTTAGGGAAAAGATAAGTTGCCTGCCACAAATTATATATACTGATCTGATCTCGCTCTGTAGACCAGGCTGGCCTTGAACTCACAGAGATCCCTCTGTCTCCTGAGTGCTGGGATTAAAAGTGGGTGCCACTAGTCCATTTTTAACAACACTAGGTCAGAACTGCTAAGCAGGGTCACAAAATTTAACTCTATCCAATCTAATCTGTTCATCTGTTTCAGGCTGCTTGATGCTAGAATCTGACAGTTCTAAACAGGATTCACAAACCTGCAACACTCAGAATTGCCACTGTTACCCATCTCAGCCCTAACAAAGTCCTTCCTCTCTTGCCCACGGAGATCATCAGAGCCTGTCTGGGTCAGTGTTACACCTAAGCGCTGCCTAGAGAATGTATTTCTGTTTTGAAGGCTGCCTCATGTGACGCATCCTAGTTATTCCTTCTCCATCTTCTGGTCTCACTGAAAGATACATGGTCATTAGTAGGCCCAGTTTTGGTTGTTAAGTCACAGCTGCTTTGATCACTTGGTATCAATACTGTGTATCTGGTGAGATCCACACTGGCACTTTCTGTGTCTCAAACAACATCCAAACTCGTTTTCTGGTTCTTAACTGCTAGGAGGTACATGGCATGTGTACCTTTCCTGCCCCAAGTGCTTTCTCTGTTTTGCTGCCTTGGCTGCTCGGAGTTGGGCAGCATACCAAGTTGCTTCTTCTAATTTTAACTCTTCTTGTGAAGTTAACTCTGGATATTCTGACCAAGGTCTGTTTTGCAGTAATCGACTCATAATGCCTCTCTCACAAATCAACTATTTCTTCCTCAGTAAGTAGCCTATGGCTGCTTCTGGTCTCTCTTGAGCCATCACTTAAGAGTAAATGTGGCCGGGCGGCGGGGGCGCACGCCTTTAATCCCAGCACTCGGGAGGCAGAGACAGGCGGATCTCTGTGAGTTTGAGGCCAGGCCGGGATCCAAAGCTACACAGAGAAATCTTGTCTCGAAAAACAAAAACAAAACAAAACAAAAAATAAACAAATAAAAGAGAAGATGTGCACACTCTGTAGTCAAGTGCTCACCTCTCGGGCATGCTCTAAAACACTTGGATCCTGTACTGCCGCCTCCTGTCTGCATCTGGCCCCCTTCCTGGCAGAGCAGCCGGAAGCACTGCGTCCAGCAGCAGTTCCCCATCGCAGGCTGCCCAGGCACCACCCGCCGCATTGGTCCTTCCTGGAGACTTCCGCTAAGGCGGCCGTTATCGCAGTAGCCTCGAGAAGCCACGCGACCAGAAAGCGCACAGTGCCACAAGGGAGCAACTCCAGGAACCCAGACCAGGCCCAAGGCATTATTTTTATTATTATTGAAAAAAGAAAAAAAAAAAAGTTTTCTATCTCTTGCTAAAGAGATTAAAGGATGCTAGCTGCAGTAACCATAATACACCAAAAGAGGGAGCTGCTGCGGCTCATGGCAGTCTCACAAGATGGAAACGGCCCCTCTGCAAATTTCAATCGGGAGCAGCAACTGTGACCCTGCTGATTTTCCGATCCATTTATTTGCTGTATTACCAAATTTAGGCAAAGAGTTTGATTTTAAGCTCAGTTTGATTTTAACCTATTATCCCCAAGGGTCAACAGAATTTAATCTACTCTCCCAAGCAGAATTTTCTGTGTAGTCCTAGAACTTACTCTGTAAACCAGGCTGTCCTCAAATTCAGAGATCTGCCTCTGCCTCCCGAATGCTGGGACCAAAGGCATGTGCTACCACCCAAGCTTTCTTTTTTTGTTGTTATTTTTTGTTTGTTTGTTTGTTTTTCGCGCCAGCGTTTCTCTGTAGCTTTGGAGCCTGTCCTGGAACTCGCTCTATAGACCAGGCTAGCCTCAAACTCACAGAGATCAGCCAGGCTCTGCCTCCCGAGTTAAAGGCGTGCACCACCACTGCTGCCCAGCTCCACCCAAGCATTCTTAAGTGTAGAAAATGCTTATTCTGAAAAAGAAGTAAAACTGACAAAACTCCAACTCTTAACTTCATTTTTAAAGAACAGTTCAGAATTTACACGTTTTATTTCTTTGCAGTCTTTTGTTTTAACCTGCCAACATTCAATACATCTAAGAAAATTCAGGTGGGGGAAAGTCAGGCTGGGTGGCTAGGTTGGTTGACTAGTTTATAGAGTAGGGACACCAACTAGTGACCTTCCTTAGTTCCCTGAGTGCTGGGATCACAGTCCTTTGCTACCTGCCTGGCTAAAGACAGGCTTTGACTACAAAAGGGAACACTGCTCATTAATAAAGAGGAATGCTAGCCAGGTGTGGTGGCAGAGGCAGGCAGATCTCTGAGTTTGAGGCCAGTCTTGTTTACAGAGTGCATTCCAAGACAGTCAAAGCTACAGAAAGAAAGCCTGTGGAATGCTCAATGATAGGCACTTGCCTTTAACCATGGTAGGGTCAAAAGTTTATAATATAGTCACCAAGTATATGTACAATATGGACATCTTTTCAATTCCATCAGTGTATAGAAAAGACCACACTTCCCTAATGTACCTTTCTCATTGTGGAGTTTGGACCCTAGAGTGGCAGCTTTAACAGGGAGGCAGGGAGGTGAGGCCTAGTGGAGGTCTTAGGTTATGGCGCATTGAGGAGACTGTGGGACAGTTTTCTTCTTTTGTGTCCTGGCCATAAGGTTGGCAGCTTTGCTTCAGCACATTTGCCCTACAATGGGTGATGCCACAGGCCCAAGAGCAAAAAAGTCAACTGTGAGCCAAACAAACCTTTTCTGTTATTTCAGCAGACTCCACTCTCTGCTCCAGTTCTTTTACTCTACAGGCCCACACAGCTGTAACTGACATAGTTCACATTATTTTATGCTGCCTTTTTCACTGATCATAATTTCTGAGATTTGTTTATACTGATGCAAGCACCAAAAAAACAGCCATGTCTGGCTATCGAGACGGCTCAGCAGCTAAGACCACTTGCTGCCAAGTCTGGCAGACTTGGGTTCCATCCCTGGGACCCACATGATAGAAGCAGAGGACTGACTCCACAAGTTGTCCCATGACCCACAAACAAACTATGTCAAGGGATATTTGTCCCCTTACTGATACATTACTATTTCTAGCTTCACGACATTATTACTAACACTGCCGTGAAGAAAAATCTTTGTGAAGGAGTTTTTATTCTTCTACAGTAGAGCTGCTGCTAGTTCACAGGACAAATGGGTATTGTTTTTTAAGAATCTGCCCAACTTTCCTTACACTCTCAGCCACAGTCCATGAGACTCATTGCTTTACCACCTCACCACCACTGGGGACTGTCTTTAAATTTAGCCATTAGAATGTATGGATAGTGGCAAAGCTACACAGTGAAACCCTGTCTTGAAAAACCAAAAATAAATAAAAATAAAATGTATAGTTGTGGAGGCCCAAATTACTCAGAGTCCGAGAATTTGAGCTTGTTTTACCCAGCAGGGCTGCATAAGGGGATGATTGGACCAGGGCATGGTTAACAGGTGTTTGGAAGGGTCCATACTTGGCTGTGTAGTGTGCTTTGGTCTAGCAAGGGGGAGGTCTTTTACCCCGCCCCTTGGCATTGTTAAAAAAACCCTTTTGAATAAATGGAAAAGGCCATTGGGTACTGACCCAGGTCCTCCTGTGTTTCTCTCTTTCTTCTCGTCATCTAGATCTCTTTCTAATATTTCTTATCCCTCTCCCCTCCTCATAGGAACCCCAGAAAAGATGGGAGCTGGCCTCCCACAGATGGTGGTAACTGTTTAAATTGTGTGAGATTGAGTGTTGGACACATTAACACTGTCTTACCAGTCATTTGTGTAAAGTTCTTTTGGGAAGTGCCATTAATCTGAACAGTCCAGTTTCTGATAGTCTAATAGATATACTATGGCAAGTATTTTCTCAAAGCAGTGCTTACTAGTAATGCCTTTCATTATGCAAAAAATTAAAAATTAATTTTGAAAGTCTAACTAACTTATTTTGACTTTAGTGCACCCAATGACCTAAGAACCCTTTGCCTAGTCCCAAACCATGGAGATACTCTTTTCTTCTCTCCCTTTCAAACAGAGCCTTGCTATTCAGCCCGGGCTGAACTCAGTCCTCTTACCTAACCTTAGGTATATGCCACCATCCTGGCCTTGTAGGATTTTTTTTTTTAAGTTCTTATATTTACTGACAGATTTTCAATTAACTTTGCATACCATGTGGTGTTAGGACTGGTGGGCAACATGCTAAATCACCACCTAAGACCTGTCACTTGGTTTACATGTCCTGTATAGAATGCCCTCCTGTCCTCCAATATGAAAAGATTCTGTGATTAGGATAGGTTAGTCACTGGAGTAAGCTACCACATGAGAGGACCAGAGACTAGAACCTAAGAGAAGCTCCAGAAGCTAAACATGTCTACCACTCCCCACTCCACAGGTGACAGCCAGTAAGAGTGGAGAGCTAGGGGGAAAGAGAGGATTTAGCCATTAGAAGTGCTGCTTTTGCAGAGGACTGGATTTCAGTTCCTAGCACCGACATGCAGTGGCTCACAAGCCCAGAGGTTCTGGTGCCCTTTCCTGACCTTTGCAGGTACCTGCACTCCTGTGTACAAAACACATAGACACACACAGGTTTTCTGCTTGTTTTTGAGACAGGATATCACTATGTAGACCAGGCTGGCCTCAAACTCAAGAGATCCACCTGTCTCTGACTCCTAGGTGCTGGGATTAAAGGTGTGTGCTACCATGCCTAGCCCTAAATCTTTAAAAAAAAAAAATTACCTAAAATTTTAAAATGTTTGTGTGTGTGTGTGTGTGTGTGTGTGTGTGTACATGAATCCAAGTGGCTGGTGAAGCCATAGTTACAGGTGGTTGTGAGTCACCCAATGTGGGTGCTGGGACTGAACTTGTGCATGCTCTTAACCACTAAGCTACCTCTCCAGCTATCTGCCACCAACTCTTACCAAAATAAATAAAAAATATAAAGTGGAACAGCAGGCAGTATTTCATCTGCTGAGCCATCTTCCCAGCTCCTGTTCTGTTTCTTGAGACAAGATTTCTGTGTGTGTAGTCCAGGCTGGTCTTGAACTCAGAGATCTGCCTGCCTGTGCCTCCCGAGTGCTAAGATTAAAAGTATGTGCCAGCACTGCCAGGCTTTCTAGCATGTCTTAAAAATATTGGTTAATTAAAAAACATGTGGGTGCTGGGTATCAAACCTTGGTCTTTTGCAACAAGTATTCTAAACCAACACGTCATCTCTCTAGCCCTTTTGAGTTAAATATGATTTTAAATGGAATTGTTTTTGTATGGGGGGTTGGCAGAGTCCAGTATCCCAGGCTACTCTCAAACTCAAGGTCTTCCTCCTTTAGCTTCTCAAGTGCTGGAACTTTATGCATGCACTACTCTTCCTGATTTGCAACTCCCTATCCCTCTTCATAGTCTTTACAGAGCACTGGACCTCTTGGAGCTGGAGTCATAGGTGACTGCTGACTCATCTGTCCAGCCGCTGAGTATTTTATTGTAGTTCTAGGGATCAAACCCAGGGCCTTGTGCACACTAGACATATGCTTTATTACTTACATTTTGAACATTAACCAGTGTCTCTCCTGTAATTTTATTAAATTCATTTATCAGTGCTAGTGGTTGTTTTATAGATTCTGTAGGATGGATTCCTTCCTTCTCTTATTATCTATTTTTTTTTTCTTTTAGAGTTATTTGTAAGTGTACTTTCTATGTGTGTGCTCTAAGTGAGTGCAGGTTACCTGTGGAGGCCAGAGTTGGATCCCTCTGGAGTTTGACTTACAGGCTGTTATGATTTGCCTGACATGGGTACTGGGAACTAAACTTGGGTCTTCTCTAAGAGCAGCAAGAGCTCTTAGTTGATGAATCATCTCTCTCTAGTCCATTTTTTTTTCCCCTCAAATAGGGTTTCATGATGTAGCACAGGCTGGGATTGAGCTCACTGTCATGCATAAAAGACAGAGGACAATTTATGGGAGTTGGTTCTCTCTTCCTATTACGTGGGTTCTGGGGGACTGAACTCAAGTTGTCAGGCTTACCAGTCTGACGGTCTTGGCCTCGAATTCTTGATTCTTTTGCCTTTGCTGCTTGATGAGACTGATGTCATTTTTCTTTCTGGAAAACTTCCTTTAGCATTTTTGTAGTCTAGATTGTCCATAACAAACCCCCTTAATCTCACATCTAAAAAAACACTTTTATTATTAAAGACTTGTTTTTATTTCATGTATAAGAGTATTTATGTGTATGTATGTGTACCACATTATGTGCAGTACCCACAGAGGCCACAAGAGGGCATCCTCTGCAGGAACAACCAGGGCTCTTAACTGCTGAGCCACTTCTCCAGCCCCTTGATTTTATTTTTAGTCTTCCATTACTTAATACAGAAATCTGGGTTAAAGCTGAGCATGGTGGCACATCCCAGCACTTGGGAGGTGGAAGCAAGAGAGAGGGATAAAATATCTCCTGATGAACTTTTTTTCTTTTACATTTTATAAGTCTCCCTCAGGACTATGCTCTTTCACAGTGATCAGATTAAGTGTAGTCTAGTAAGATGATTTATGGCAAATGCCTGTTTTGGCTTGGTGGAGATGCTGGAGTCTGAGTAGTCATGTAGCAGTCACATGGGCATTGCTTGTCATCCTGGATACCAAGGACTTAACAAGCATTTTTGGATGGCAACTCTGCACTTTGATAGTTGTGGAAGAGTTCAGTACTTCCTGCATGCATATGTTGACAGCTGGAAGCTTGCCTATGGCATCTTCCTCTGTGTGTCCTTTTGCAGCAATCAATTGTCAAGAGTAATGTCATCAGTTTCTGAACCCACTGAATCCTATCAGTAAGTCTGGGAGTGGTCTCGAGGCCCCTGACACCTGTTCCATTCCAAGGTTGTCTTTGGACTTACCCTAGTAGGTGACTGTTGAGCTGCTTTGGCCAGTCAGTGTGTGTGTGTGTGTTTCATAGACTAGGAACCCTGTGATCACTTTGTCTTAAAAAAGCTCTTCTCTGGTCTGCTGTGGGAATCCTATTGTTTAATATTTTGATTATTCCACAGATCCTTGAATTTCTGGTGGTATTTTTTCTCCCTTGTTCTTCAGGTTGTGTAATTCCCTGTTTATCATCAAATTCACAGATCTCTTCCTCCATCATCTTCATTTTGCTATTAAGGTCACTTAATGAATTACAAACTTCAGATATTCTAGGGTTTCCTCTAGGCTATTTTTGTTTCTATTTTTAAGGCTGAAATTTCCTTTATTTTCATTCAATACAAACATTTTCCTTCACTTTGTTGGGTGGCTGTAATAACCTCTCTTTCCTTCTCCAGGGTTCACTGGCTGTCTTGGACCTCACTATATAGACCAGGTTGGTCTTGATGTAATTCTAATATATACAAACTTAGTTTATATAAATCCCCTTTCTCAATACTGGATTATATTTTTCTGGTTTTGAAAAAGTTAGTTTAGGTTCCATTTTAGACACCACAACTAACATGTTTTACAGGTGGTGTATTTATTCTGTTATAGTCCTCTAGAGTATGCATTTAAAAAATTATTTACCTGGATAATTTTAATCCCACTACTCAGGAAGCAGTCAGATGGATTTCTTTGAGTTCAAGGTCATAGAGAGCTCTAGAACAGCCAGGGCTACATAGAGAGACCCTGCCTCAACATCCCCAACACAAATAAATAGCCCTCTGCAATAGGGCTCATAACCACTGAGCCCTGGAGAGTATTAATTTTGGGGGGTTGCTTTAAGCATGCCATAATATTTCTTTAAACCCAATTTGCAAACTCTTGTCTCTGGTGCAGAAGATAAAGTCATGGCTCAGTTCTTTCATCTTTAGCTGGTTTGCCTGGATCTCTCACACACACGTAGGTCAGAGATTAGAAAGAAGCTTATACAGACATTACTTTATAGAAAGAATTTTAGGCTTTCATCTTCTAGATCTCTTTTCCAGATCCTTCTTCCCTTTTAATTTCTAGTCATTGAGAATGACTTAAGTTATCTTCTCTCAGTTTTCTCCAGCTGTCAAGTCCCAACTTCAGCCTGTTTTTCTGGTAACAAGCAGTAAAAGTGGATTGAATTTAATTGTTCAAATATAGTCCATTCTTTCTTAGAAGTGTTAACTCTTTCAGAATCTGCTTGCTTCTCTATGTTCTACATTGCCTTCAGGTCTTTTTCTTTTAATTTAAAATTTTTGTTCAAAGTATAGTCATGTGCAAGAAGACTGGGTCCAATAGAAGCCTACCTGGCTATAATAAAAAACAAATGTGACTTTATTTTAAAATTTTATCTAAAGATTTTCTTTCTAGGGCTGGAGAGATGGCTCAGTGGTTAAGAGCACTGGCTGTTCTTCCAGAGGTCCTGAGTTCAATTCCCAGGAACCACATGTTGGCTTATATATAATGGGATTTTATTTCTATGGTATACAGGAGTACATGCAGGTAGAGCACTCATATACACAAAGTACATAAATAAACAAATCTTTTTCTTTTCTTTCTTTTTTCTTTTTTCTTTCTTTCTTTCTTTTTTTTGAGACAGGGTTCCTCTGTGTAGCTTTGGAGCCTTTCCTGGAACTCACTCTGTAGCCCAGGCTGGCCTCGAACTCACAGAGATCCGCCTGTCTCTGCCTCCCGAGTGCTGGGATTAAAGGCCTGCACCACCACCGCCTGGCTTATACACAAATCCTAAGATTTTATTTCTAATTATGTGTACATGTGTACGGGTATCATGTGTACACACCTTGTGAAAACAAGAAGTTGATGCATTTTACTGAAATGGTTTACATCATTAAAAATATGGTCATAAAATAACTGACAAGGTTTTTAATTTTAAATTTGTAAAAATTACCTTTAAGCTTCTAACTATATGTCAATCTGCCTTAACTATCATCTAAAAATATTTGCCAATAACAAAATTTGGTCAGTGAGAAATATCCTTAACTTCCACATCTCTTTTCATCTCTCAGTCTAGATGAAATAGCTCAGCTGGGAATTACCAATAATTACTATTTACAAAGTTCTTTACTTATAACAACATTATAAAACATAGCAAAATAATTACCTTTACCTCATTACTAAAGGAAGATGCTGAACCAGTTAGGCTTGTTGACTAAGGTTACACTGAAGTCTAAAAATGCCAAAATTAGATAGGAGGTGTTAGCCTAAGTTTTGTATGCCTCATTACTCAAAAGTAACTCTCCAATTTCTAGAGGATAATTGCTTTCTTTAATTCTTCAGATTTTTGGGGAGCAGGGGATGTAGCTCAGTGGCATTGTGCTTGTCTGGCAAGCATGGGGCCTTGAATTCAATCTCTGCTCCCCAATGTAGAGAAAAGGGGCCAGCGAAAGAAACCCATCCGGGCCCTGGTTTCACACCAAACACCCAACCAATTAAAATTACATAAATAGGGGTAGTGAGACAGTTTAGGGGGTAAAGATGCTTGCTGCCAAGTCTGACAACTTGAGTTTTATTCCTGGCATGGTGGAGTAAGAAAACTGGTTGCTTCAAGCTGTCATGATGCACGTGTGTCCAAGTCTCTCTCTCTCTCTCTCTCTCTCTCTCTCTCTCTCTCTCTCTCTCTCACACACACACACACACACACACACACACACACAGACTATGAAGAGATACAAAAAAACCCTAAAATAAATCTTTAAAAATATAAATTTTAGGGAGCTAGAGAGATGGCTCAGTGGTTAAGAACACTTGGCTGCTCTTCCAGAGGACCTGGGTTTGATTCTAGGCACCCACGTGGTGACTCACAACCATCTTGCTACTCCAGTGCCAGGGGGTCAGTGTCCTCTTCTGCTCTCCTTGAGCATGAAGCATGCATGCAGTGCACAGATATATATGCAGACAAATACCCACACATATAAAATAATACATACATACATATACATACACACACACACACAATTAGGGTTTGTTTATTTGGTTCTTTCTTTCTTTCTTTTTGAGACAGAGTCTCTATAGCTCTGGCTGTCCTGGAATTCACCATATAGACCAGGCTGGACTGGAACTTACAGAGATCTGCCTGCCTCTACCTCCGGAGGGCTAGTATTGAAGGTGTGCATCAAATTTTAGGGTTTTTCAACAAATAATTATCCAATATTAACTATATGCCATGCAGGTTCCATACCATATCTGACTATTAACTATATACTCAACAATGCACTATCATATTTTCACATTTAATCTTTAAAATACCATTACAATGTTCAATAATTCTTGATTTTAAAGATTACAATTTAAGATTAAGTAGTATGTCCAGTAGTTAGTCTGCCTTTTTAGTTGTTGTTGTTGTTTTGTTTTCGAGACAGGGTTTCTTTGTGTAGCCTTGGCTGTCCTGGAACTCACAGAGATATGCCTGCTTCTGCCTCTGGAGTGCTGGGACTAAAGGTGTGTGTCACCACTGCCTGGTTGCCCATGGTCCTTTTTTTTTTTTTTTTTTTTTTTTGGTCTTTTGAGACAAGGTTTCTCTGTGTAGCTTTGCACCTTTCCTGGAACTCGCTTCGGAGACCAGGCTGGCCTCAAACTCACAGAGATCCGCCTGCCTCTGCCTCCCGAGTGCTGGGATTAAAGGCGTGCACCACCACCACCCAGCTGCCCATGGTCTTTAATAAAGAAATACATTCATAGGAAAATTAGGCATAAATGTTTATTTTAAATGCAACTCCCTCCCTGCCCCATCCAAGACAGTTTCACATATCCTAGGCTGACCTCAAACTTACTATGTAACCAAGGATGACTGAACACCTGCTTAACCTCCCAGGTGTGAGAATTATAGGTGTGTACCATCATGTCTGACCAAAATCTTAACTTTTGTTGTAAATATTACAACTTTTAAGTATGACTTCATTTGCAGACAAGGATCAAGTATCAAAAAAGTTTAAAAACTATGGAAGTCTACACAGCACCGAACACTGTCTATGTAGTAAGGGTAAAAAGCTTGGGTATCAAATGTGAGGTCCGGAGCCATTTTTTATGAACAGCTTTGTTTGTTATCTTGGCTTTGTTTTTGGAAATAGGGTCTTAATGTGTAGCCCAGGCTAACCTTGAAGTCAAGGCAATATTCCTGCTTTAGCATTCCGAGTGCTAGGATTACAAGGTGGGCTATGTGCAGAGCTTTAAATATCCCTTGCCTCCTTAAACTTTCTGTGGTGGTCTGAATGAGAATGGCCCCCATAGGCTCATATATTTGAATGCTTGGTCCCTAGTTGGTGGAACTGTTTTGGTAAGCACTAATAGTTATGGCCTTGTTGGTGGAGGTGTGCCACTGAGGGTGGGCTTTGAAGTTTCAAAAGCCCATGCCACCCCAGTTTGTTCTCTGCTTCCTGACTGTGTATCAAATGTAAGCTCTCAGCTATTGCTCCAGAGCCATGCCTGCCTACTTGCCTCTGTGCTCTTCACCATGATAGTCATGAATTCATACTCTGAAACTGTAAGGCAGTTCTTCTTAAATGCTTTCTTTTATAAGTTGCTTTGGTCCTGGTGTCTCTTCATAGCAATAAAAATTAACCTAATACAATTTGTGAGACAAACAGCATTCAAAACCATTTTACTGGAAGCTAACTGCTAGGAAAGGGATCATTTCAAATAAACAGTTGACAAGAAGAGCTTCTGGTACTGTCTGTTGTTCTGTTGTCTGAAGACTATTCAGTAGGTCTGAAGTATGAGTGAATGAGTTTCTCTTAAGTATTACTCCAAAAGAGCACTATAATAATGGTCACCTACTTTTAGAGCATAAATCCTCTGTGGAACACAGTAAATTAATTAAAAGTTACATTTACTGAGTGTCCCTGCAGGAATTCTTTTATCTTTGTTAACTAAAATTGACAAGTCCCTTATTAAAAAAAAAATCCAAGTGTCCATCAATGTTAACTATCATGGAGATTTTAAAAAACTAAACTTTGAAAATAAAAAGACACATACTGGTCTGCAATCCTAGCACTCGAGAGGCTGAAGCAGGACTATAATAGTTCAATAGCCTGGGCTACATAGTCAGTTCTAGGCCAGCCTGGGTAACTCTGTCTCCAAACAAAACCACAAAATCAAAAATTAGTAAATAAATAAAAACGTGGTAATATTTTTAAAGGTGGGGCTGGAGAGATGGCTCAAAGGTTAAGAGCACTGGCTGCTCTTACAGAGGACCTGGGTTCAACTCTCAGCACCCACATGGCAGCTCCCAACCTTCTGTAACTATAATTTCAGGGGATCCACTGACCTCTTCTGGCCTCTGCTGGCACTGCACACACATATACACTAAGGTAAAACACTCATACACATAAAAAAAAAAAAGTACTTTTAAAGGCAATAGCCATACTCAGGCCACCTATAAAGAAAGGACCTTGAAACAGAACAGAAACATTAAAAACTTAGGAGGTTAGTATTACCAAGCAGTCTGTGGCTTTGGGAAATACAGGTATAGAGAAACCAAGTTAAGTGACCACTAAGTATGTGTGTGCATGGAAATCTTTTATGTATAGGGCATAAAGCAGAATGATAATCACAGAAGAATCAACCACATGCAGAATTTCTGATGTAAATGGTTACCTGAGAAGTCAGTCAGAAGTCTCGCTAGGACATGCTTGTTAACCATTTCAGTCTTGCTAAGGCTGGAAATAGGATCTACTCTAGTGTCTTTGATGATAGTGGGCTTTTTGGAAATCCCAAGATCAGATCCAGTCTTGACATCTACATGTTCTAGGATGTCAGATGACCTCTGTGGCCAAGATTGTGGAGCAAAGGCTTGCTTGAGTTTTCTTCCAGGAGCTGTTCCTTCAGTCTGCCTTTCCCCTAATTCTTTAATGGCTCTGATGGTGAGCTGCTCTTGCTCTAAGTCAGGAGACACCATGGGGGCACCTTGAGGAGAGTGCACACCCAGCTCACCTCCATTTGTTTCTTTGCTGTGTTCACTGTATTTGCTTTTAATGTCTTTGGTTTCAGAACCATCTAGCTCACTTTCATGCAAGAGTTCCACAGGCAAAGTGTTTTTAAAGTCTGCTGTCTTCTCTAACACTGCTTCTAAGCCGCTGTGATCTTTATCCACTATTCCTTTCTCCCTGGCTCCTGTGAAGGCAGCCAGCAAGTCCTCTGGGGAGGAACCATCTGTATCTTCAACATATTTTCCAAGCAAAGACTCCAAGTTGACAGAAGCTTTCACAGTTAGTGGGAATCCTGTATCACTAAGAACACTTGGAGGTGCTGCTGAAGGAACTGTGGGGTTGTCAGTCACAGCAGCCGTTGTTTCAGGGGCGACTTTATTCAGAGTATTAGGTACTTGTGAACACACCTCCTCACCTTCCAGACTCCTTCCGAGAGCAGTAGTTTTTGGCTGGGCCTGATGCAGCTCGGAGGCACTGCTCGGCTCTCCGGAGCTTTCATACACTTCACTCCTCGCAGTTTCACAACCCAGAGTCTCTTCGATACCCCTTGCACTTGTTTTTGCAGCAGCACCTGGAAGGGAGTCAGGTTTTTGGGGCAGAACTTCGTTGGTCTCAAATGAGGGATCTGCTGTGATGTCCTCTATGACCGTGTCATCGGACTCCCCAGAACTATCAACCTCTGTGACTTCCCCCAGGACAGAGTTAGGCCAGGCATCCCTCAGATCAGGTAAACCGGCTTCCACTGTGGCTGCTTCAGAGCCCGAGACCCATTTCTCAGGCACAGAGCCAGGCGGCTCTGGATGCGGCTGGGAACTGCCTGGCACACCTCTGCCGCTGGCTTCTTTTGTGGAACTGAGGTAGTCTTTGACAGGTTTTCCAGCAATGTTTTCTGGAGAGAAAGATGCTTCTGCCCAGTCATCTATGGATTTGGTGATGGGAGTGTTCCCATTAAGAGAACATACAGGCATTTTCTGATGAGCGTTTGTTTTAAGATTTATAACTGGAATCTCTGAGCGATGTTCACTTCTGTCTAGTCCTGTACTTTTTGTGGTGCAAGAAGATTTATCAGACTGATGTTTTGCTTGGGGAACTAAGTCCCAAGTCAGTATTTCATTAGTGAAGTTGTGCATATCATTCACACATCTAGACACCTCTTCTAGTGCTGCTGTGGTGTGTGAGAACTGTCTACTGAGCAGAGCAGAGGCTGGGTAACGCCCTGCCTCTTTATTTCTCAGGGGAAACACTTTGTCATTCATTTCCAACAAGTCTGCAGAGGATTCTCTATCACTGGGAGCTGCCCATCCACCCAAATCATTTGTGCTCTCCTTATACAAATCTTTAAATTCTCTGTCAAAAGTTGCTTTGTCAATAATGACTTCAAATGGTGACTCAGGAGAATCTTTTTCTACACTGGTTCCGGAAAGTTCAGCCGGGGACAAGGAGTGTGTACAAATGTGTCCTGCCTTAGACTGCCCAAGAGCCAGTGTACTCCTGTCCTCTCCACTTGGAACCTTGTTCTGGTTCTTGGGTTCTTGGTCTTCAACTGTCCACTCTTCTGCTGGACCAGTTTCCTTTGAGAGAAAAGCAGGCTGCTCTGGGAAACTGTCTGGAATGGAAGGGTGGTTGCAAGACCCGCCAGCTGTAAGAGAAACCGGAGTGTCTACTCTGTCCTTATTGGTCCCCTGAGACGCATCCAGCCTTTTCATACCTAGAGGAACCAAGGGGTCTTTTCCTTCTATGGTTAGAATAAGTTGTCTGACTAATGTTTCCCTTTTTTCTCCAAGCAGTGTTGTAAGGTCAGGGTTATGTATTTCAGAAAATGAAAGAAAGAAGAAGCCATAATTTCTCAGAGTGGCTCATTAGAGCAAAGAGAGCTCAATCCCGCTATGGTCAGAATTTGAAAGAAAAAGATTGTTTACCAGATGCAAGTACACATTAGCTAGTCAGGCCAAGCAGCATGCTTTTTATTTTTAATCACACACACACACAAAATGTATGTATATAAACATATGCATACACACACAAATACGTAACAAAATAAACATCAATGGTTATCCTACAAAACATGCATTAAACCGCCAACAGTGAAACAAAAGCCAGTATCATGCTACAAATTGTGAATGACAAAACATTCTCAGGACAAATACTTTTTAATTGTCTACTTTTTTCCCCTGCATAATAAGGAGGTGATGGTACTGGAAGGTTTGGGGAGTTTTTCTTTTCTTTTCTTTCTTTTTTTTTTTGTGAGAAAGGTTATTTAATAGGAGCAACATAATCTACACAAAACAGCCTGCTGTTATTACATGCTGCTATACCTTCCTTTTAAGCTGAACAATTCAGAACACATTGGCTCTACAGATCCCCTATTACAGTCCTTAAAATCTGAGAAGGAAAAGGAAGTGGCTCGGCTTAAGTTCTTGATCTAGAGAGGCAGCAGATCTTTCCTGAGCCTGAAAAATCAGACTAAAAACATTCCATTCCATCTTTTAAGAAAGGGATCCAAACTGCCTGATGTTCTTAAGAGTGTTGAAAAGGCCTGCCTGCTTCCAAATCTCTTGTCTGACTGGCCATTTTAACCAAAATCAAGCAGGGTATCACAGTAAGATTGCTTTGAGCTTCTGAGGAGACAGACTCTGGACTTGCTTTGAACAATGTTGAAACTGTTAAGGCTATGGGGATTTATGGAGATGGACACAGCCTTCCACTGGGCCAGATGTGCAGTGTTACAGTGATGCATTTGGTTGTCAAATTGACAAGGGTGGACTCGTGAGGGTCCATCTTCACTGCCACTTTGGCAGAATTCAGAATCACCTCAAAGACTCTGTGAGGATGTTTCAGGTTCACTGAGGAGTGAAGGTCTGCCCTGGATGTGGGGGGCACCATCCCATGCCTAGTGTAAGGGGCTCAGACAAGAAAACAGATGGCCTCTTGAGTACCAGCACCCTGTTCTTTGCTTCCTGTCCCAGTGAATACTCTGAACTCATGAGTCAAAATAAATCTTTCTTACTTGAAAAAGAATGATTCGTATGAGTTTCTTTGGTCAAGACAGTAAACAGAATTCTTTTAAAAACAGGAGTGATGTATTAAGACTTACTGATTATTAACTCCACAGTAACCATTCACTCGTTTACTATAATATTCTTTCTAATCTAAGGAAAGATGAAAATAACCATACCAAAAAAAGGCACTGTCTTTCTCACACATGAGAGAAGGCACTGTCTATCTCACACACTGATACATCTCTGGAGCTGGAACAAAGCAGACCTTAAAATATTCCTAAATAAATGAATCAAAGGCACAACTTGGTCAGGGGAGACCTAACTAGGCTCAGGACAGCAATGCCTTGAGCATGAATGAGTAATTGGGAAGATCTGAAAGAAAAACTCCTTTGAGATTGTCTCTACGTGTAGCCTAGTTCTAATTATGTCAAATAAAAGGAAATTTATGACATCATGCAAATTTATTAAAAACTGAAGTAAGAATTAAGAATTTCAGTACAATAAACAAAATCTCACTATTATAGAATGTTTCCAAACGTCATGTAACAAGTTGTCTTATTATCTGGGAGCGGTGGTGCATGCCTTTAGCCCTAGTATTGGGTGGGAGTGGGGGTGGGGGCACCAGAGGCAGGAGGATCTCTGTGAGTCAGAGGCCAGCCTGGTCTACATAGTGAGTTCCTGGACAGCCAGTAGAGAGACCCTGTCTTTAAAAAAAAAAAAAGTTGCCTTATTCTGGCACATCACTAAAATTTTATGTCACAAGATCTGAGCTTTAGAACAGCAAAGCTGTAACCTAGGTAGTAGGAAACTCTTCATAAATGAAAAAAGAAAAAAAAAAACGGGGAGGGAGAGAAGAGTCTAGTTATAAAACTAACAGAAAAAAATGTGGCTTTAAATGTAGCAAACACGGCTTACGAGCATTACTACATACCTGAGATACTCAGCCTGGAAAGGGTGTAAGATAAATGAAGCTCAGTAAAGTGGGTTAAAATTCCGAAGCTTTCCTAACAGGAGCAGAGCTCCGGGGCAAACAAAACCGACCACACCCCACAGAGTGCGCAGCCTACTTGTTTTATAGACATGGAATTTCAGATGACTCAGAAGACCTATCACAGATGAGAGTGTCAGTAAAGTGAATTATCATTCGGCAAATATGTACTATGTCTATCACATGCCAGACACTGTTTCAGAAACTAGGTTTAATGCAGTAAATGAAACAGAAAAACCCTGTCCTTTATGGTGCTAACAGAATAGAGGAAACAGAAATACACATAATCAATAAACAAATAAAATAATGGTATTGGTTATATTCCATAAAAAGAAAAAGAAAGCATGAAAGAAAGAAATGATGATCACAGAATGTATATATTACTAGAAAAATATACACTGTGCTTTTGGTAGGACATGATAATGCCAGTTTCCTAGCCCCTGCTTCTCATATTTCCCCTGAATTCTGAACACTCTCAACGGTTCTGAACTGGGTATAGCATAACCTAAGGCAACACTATGAGGTTAGGCTAGAACTCTTGCTGTCAGAATGCTAGTGGGTTTTCTTATGAACATCATAACCACCTGACAGACTGCAAATATTTTATTAAATCTATACCTTTTTTTGGAGACAGTCTTCTGTGGTTCCGGGCTGGCTTCAAGCTTATTTTGTTTTTGTAACTCAGGATGGCCCTCAACTCCTGATCCTCTGGTCTGTACCTCCCCAAATGCTAGTACTACAGGAATATAACACTTCTGGTTTATGGGGTGCTAGGAATTAAATCCAGGGCTTCACATATTCTAGGCAAGTAATTAACTGGGCTACAGCCCCTGCTCAGAACTATTGTACACACAAATAATCTTAGAGCTGTGTGCTTTCCAGGGTTTCCAGCACTGGTAAGGGTGAAGTAGAATTGAGAGTTCAAGGCCAGTAAAGACTACATATCAAGACAGACAGACACACACAGACATAGACACAGACAGACTGACAGACAGACACACACACACACACACACACACACACACACACACACAGCTCCCTAATAATGATTTCATAACTCACTACTATCTAGGTGGACAGTGTTTAGTGAGGGCAAGTTTGGAGGGTAAACAGAACAATGCTTTGTTCATTCTTTGGCGAGCACAAGATACAGATGCTAGCTCTCATTACTGTCAGACTTTCCCATGTGTAGTCAAAGAAGGTAACATCTTCATCTGTGTTTTAATTTTAATGATCTCCATTAGAATTTTGGCAGATGAAAAGAAATTCCAGCTAATTGTAATCCTAACAAACTTGGGTAGAGCTGATATGTACTAACACAATGAAAAAAAATTGGGCTGGAAGTAAAAGGTTCATAGTGTGGAAACATTAAGCAGAATATAACAAATCTTTTACTACAGCTCTAAACAAGAACTCTCCAATTAGTAGTCAGCATGCACTTAATAGTCATCAGTGTTGTTCAAATCAGTATCTTACAACATAGCAGAAAATTCCAGAGAACTTTAAAGTCGCTACCTATTAAATTACTACACGCTACATGACTTGCTGGTCAAACACTTTTGGATTATTTTATGTCTCAGAAAATGTCTACTAGCTTTCCTTTTTTCAAATATCCAGCCCATAGTGCCTCATGCCTTTGACCCCAGTACCCAGGAGGCAGAGGCAGGCAGACTGCTGTGAGTTCCAGGCCAGCCAGGGCTACACAGTTATCTTGTCTCAAAAACCAAAATAAATACAGACAAATATATACACCTTGCTATGTTTCACATACACTTAGATCTCCATGAAGAAATCTCACGAGTAGGGTATGGTGCACACATCTGGGATCCCAAAGTTGGGAGCAGTAAGATTAGGAGTTTGAAGCCAGCTTGTGTTATATGACACCTTGTCTCTAAGACAAACGAAAAGAAAACAAACAACAACAACAAAAGGGAGGGAAGGCTAGAAAGATGGCTCTGTGGCTAAGAGCAATTTTTTGGCAGAGGACCTGGGTTCAGTTCCTAGTACTCACATGGTGGCCATTTAAAACTCCAATTTCAGGGGATTGATCCAATGCCCTTTTCTGGCCTCTATGGGCATCAGGCATACATACAAGCAAAATACTCACACACATTAAAATAAGAAGAGGATATTCCTTTAATCCCAGCACTAGAGAAGTAAAGGCAGACGGATCTCTGTGAGTTCAAGGCCAGCCTGGTCTACATAGTGAGTACCAGGCAAGCTAGGATGACAAAGTGAGATTGTCTCAAATAAAATAAAATATATTAAAAGAAATCATTGCAAGTAGTTTCTAAATTAGTTTCTCCAACATTGGGACTCACTATCCACATTCATTTTAAGAATTCAAAACACTCAAAAGTACGGTGTTACTTTATTAAACAAATAAGGGTAAATATCACATAGATTTATTATGTTGACATTTAACCACTTTAAGTTTCCTACCATTCCCAGGCAAAAAAATTAAAAGATGCTGGGGAGCTGGGTGGTGGTGGCACACACCTTTAATCTCAATACTCAGGAGGCAGAGGCAGGTAGATCTCTGTTAGTTTGAGGCCAGCCTGGTCTACAGAGAGTTCCAGGATAGCCAGGGCTGTTATACAGAGAAATCCTGTCTCAAAAAACAAAAACAAAAACAAAACAAACAAACAAAGAAACAAAATCCTGGGGAGACAGCTCAGTGGTAAGAGCACTTACCAGCATGAGAACCTGAGTTCAAATCCCTAGCATCCACCTGCATGCCTGTGACCCCAGCAATGTCGAACAGAGACAGGCAGGTTGCTGGGGCTGGTTATGTCCTCTTCTGGCCTCTATGAACATTTGCACACAGACACACAGATATATATGCTGGGGTATCAGCTCAGTCTGTAGTGTCTGTCACTCAAACATGAGGTTTCGAGTTTGTTCCCCAGAAACCCCAGTTTAAAAAAAGCCGGGCACAGGGGTGAACATCTGTTATCACAGCACTGAGGATGCAGACAGACAGATCTCTAGGACTCACTGGCCAGTCAGCTTAGCATAATCAGCAAGTTCCAGGCCAACTGAAATACAGGAAGCCTCAAAAATCCAAGGTGAGCAGGTCCTGAGAAACATCGAGGTGTCTTCTCCTCTGCAAACCACCTAACCACACACAGACACAAAGTCCTTATACTACTGTATAAAGGTAGGCAAACTGCTCAATCTACATAAAAACTTTCCTGACACAGACTCCATACTATCCTATGCCTTTTATTAGAGGGGCAAGATGCAATGCTGAGGTGATAGGCTTGTACCACCACAGTTGACTTTGAAGAGCTTTCTGTCCAGTTCTAAGTTTTAGGTAGTGAAAAACTACATCATTTGGTCTAAGTCACACAGCATTTCAACTTGTGTTAGGTGCTATGTGAATGAAGATGTTTAAAATCGACACAACAAAAGCTAAGCCAAGGTTGAAAAACAAAAAGGTTTCTGCAAACCATCTTCACCAAGGATTAAAAGTCTATCTTGGCCGGGCAGTGGTGGCGCACGCCTTTAATCCCAGCACTCAGGAGGCAGAGCCAGATGGATCTTTGTGAGTTCGAGACCAGACTGGTCTACAGAGTGAGATCCAGGAAAGGCGCAAAGCTACACAGAGAAACCCTGTCTCAAAAAACAAAAAAAACAAAACAAAAAAAAAAAGTCTATCTTAACTTAGTGTATAAGTAGCTGCATGATTTAATAACCTAGCACAAAAAACTGCCTTGGGCACAACCTTTTACAATTCTTTTCAATTCTTAGGGCAACTACTAGTATTGTATAGGAGCTTTTTTTTTTTTTTTTCCCCAGACAAGGTTTCTCTCTGTGTAGCCTTGGCTATCCTGGAACTTGCTGGGATTAAAGGCATGTACCATCGCTGCCCAGCTATAGGAGCTTTTTATAAAAAAAAATAAAAATAAAAAAAATTAAATCTCTTTTGAGACAAGATCTCCCTACATAGCCCTGGCAAGCCTGGAACTCATTTTGAAGAGGAAGCTGTTCCCAAATTAACAGAGATCCATCTGTCTCTGCCTCCTGAGTGCTGGGATTAAAGTGTATACCATCATGTATTTCTGGAGTTGTATCTTTTGTTCACTAACTCAGAATCTCCAAGGATAGAGCCCAGAGTCTGTTCTCTAGGTTTCAGCATATCTGGTAAATTTTAGGGGGCAGAATGATCAGAGCTGCATTTCAGAGCTCCAGTTCTATAAGTCACAAGTGGTAACCAGTCTTCATTGTCTGTCATTTTGTCCAGGAGCACAATGACACAGTAGAAGAGGAGCAGGGGTGGATCTTCTTTGTCTACTTTATTCCCATAGAGCCGGGGTGGAGCTCAATGGCAAAGCACTTGCAGAGCATGTGCTTGGCTCTGGGTCCCGTTCCCAGAATCACACACTAAACTAACAAAGCCAATGCTAAGCCTATTTTTAAAAATACAGTAACACTACATTTGAATGGAATAAGGCAAAACTCCACTTGACTATGAAGTCTGGCATGGGAATTGACTGAAGAGGGTTTTCTAGAATTAGAATATTTATAAGATGAGGATTAAAAAATGACACAATTAAAAAAATAACAACGTTAAGTGAACTCAACGTATACATCAAATGAATATATCTGAAATGTAAAATCCCTTACAGCTTACCCTACTCTTAAAAAATATCTTCTCTACATTTTTTCCACTCAAACGGCTCTTAGAAAGAGTAAGTTTACTACTTCTCTATGTAAATGGTCCTACCTTAATCACTGAAAACATGTGATCTAAATCCAAGAAGCATCATAGATAGACTGTTAAAGAGTTCTTCCTAAAAAGAATGAATAGCTTAGACTAATGTTATGATTACTACTTAGTTAATTCCCCTCTTACTCAGGATTTCTATTGTTTTAATTAAAGGGGTACTCTCAACATCAAAAACTACACACATTAGCAAAGGGGTGCCAGCCTGCAGTAGCCACAAAGTCACTCTTTCACACAGATAGTATGTATCTCAATACAAGGGACGCTTGAAATATTCAGGTGCAGGTTTTCCTACACTTGAATTTTCTTATGTTCACAAAACAAGGCAAGACACATTACCGTGCACAACAGTACCAGCGACTTTCAGCCACAGCATCCAAATAGGAAGTTAGCCAGCAGACAACTTTGCAGCCAAGCAAGGTCCTAAACAAAAAGTCTCCTTTGTACAAAGAAAAATGTTTCACTTTCAAAAAAAATTTTTTTTGTTTTTTTAGAAAAAGGCTGTAACTGGCAAAATGTTTTCCTCAATGCTTGCCCCAAAGTTCAGTGTTGTAACTTCCTATTCCAGACACCCACTCCATCAGTCAAACTGAGCACAAATGCCCACAGTGCAGTTCCACTTCCAATCCCCAATGGTAGATGGAGCCCCTCTTTCCAATCTTATTTCCATCTACTTAAAACAAAACAAAATAAAAACCAAAACATTTTTCTAAAGAAAATCAAAGTATTTTTCAGATCTACTCTCTTCAAAGCCAAAACCAAATTTCAATTTGATTTTGTGTTTAATGGAGGGTCTCTCCCCAAAATGATAGCACATTAGACCACTAATAATGGGAATATGGTTAAAGTTCTATCTCTTTTGCTCTCATGGTTTTGTTTTTTGTTCTGTTTTTGTTTTGTTTTGTTTTGCTATCATGGTTTTAATTTAATAACTTCAATATAACATCCTTAAAAAAGTTTCTAAATCCTAAATGCAGCTATTTATCTGATCGTCTGTGTCACAGGGGCAGCAGTTATACGCAGGGGCTTTGGAGTCCTTAGTCTGTGTGACCCTGAGCTGGGCATCTCTCCATTCTAAAGTCAGGTTGCTCCACTGAGCTGGTGCCTTCCTTCTACCACTGGCTGTGAGGATTAATGTTCTGCATCAAATACTAACATGGTAAAAGCTCACTAAAAAGTATCCACATACACTATGTCTGCCAATGCCTTTATGTGTCTTATAACATACAGGAAGTCACCACTAAAATTCATTCCTCATTTCTGAAAGGCTTAGGGAGTGCCTGAAGTTTAGCTCTGCCTGTGGAAAAAGGAGCCCAGAGGCAGAAGACTACAAGGGTCTACTCCAGAGCACAAGTTAATTAAGAAGAAACTGATTATCCCTTTGGCATATTAACTATATTTATTAAAAAGCTTGGGGGCTGGGGATTTAGCTCAGTGGTACAGTGCTTGCCTAGCAAACACAAGGCCCTGGGTTTGGTCCTCAGCTCTGGCGGAAAAAAAAAAAGCTTGACTTCCAAGGTATGCAGTATGTCTTTCATAAAAGTAAGTTAATAAATATAATTTTGGAAAAACATTTTTACTCAATCCAAATTAATGACGTCTTTTTTTCTTTTTGATAAATGCCCCTCCCTGAAACCTGATAATGGTAAATAGATAATCTGTATTTCCGTATTAAAAATATAAAACAATTTTTGTTGTTGTATGCTGAGGATTGAACCTAGGTCCTTAATATATGACAATTACTGAGCTACAATCCCAGCACACAAATCATTCTTAAATCTAAAAATGTTCTACTTAATGATTGCTACAGTTTGGATAGATAAAAGTAGTGTGTTTTCTCCAAAACTAAAGGGCCAAGGGATGCAGAAAAGATTAGTCGGGTTAGTGACAGTTATGGACTCAAGGTTCCTGCTAGTGGCAGCACTCAGAAGAGCCTCTGTGAGACCAGAACTGCTTCTAACCCGGGTTTGTTAACCAAACATGCCAACTTCCTCTCCTTATTTTTAAAGGCAGACTAGAAGCTTCCAATATTGGCTACCCTAGAGCACAACTAATCAGCTACCAAGTGCTTCTTTACACCATGAACAGGCTGGCCTCCAGACTAGCAGAGCTCCCCTGGACTGATTTTTAGATACTGTTTTTTTTTGTTTTGTTTTGCTTTGTTTTGTTTTGTAAGGGAAATGCTACTAAAGAGGCTGGGCTGGAACACTGTTAGGGATAAAGCATCATTAACTGCCTTTACAGTAAGACTATTCTGAATTTGTATGAGTCAAAATAAAATTCTTTGGTAAGCAAAAAGTAAACACGTATTTCAAAGGTCATGATTTGGCTTATAAGATAGCAGAATAATGAATCAACTTATCTTAGTATCATATAATTATGGCTACTATAAAGGAGTTAGGGGCTCTAATGTTATCAGTCTGATTAAAACATTTCATAAGATTTTTATTCTTTCTTTTCAAATAAAAAATATTTCTATTTATTTTATGAACACGAGTGTTTTATGTGCCTATATGTAAGTTCACTTCATGGCTGTCTGGTGCCTGCGGGAACAGAAGCCACTGGATCCCCCAGAACTGGATTTACAGCCGGTTTATAAATTGCCACGTAGGTGCTGGGAACTGAACCCTGGTCCTCTGCAAGAGCAGCTAGTACTCTTAACCACTGAGCTATTTCTCTCCAGACTTAATTTTTAATTTTTGCAGTGCTGGGTATCTAACTCAGGGCCTCACATATACTAGCCAAGTGCCCTAAATTGAGCTACATCCCCAGTGCTGTGTTTTTATTATTATAAGGTCAGTCTTCCTAATGAACCAGCATCCAACCTGTAGAAAACCCCAGCTAGAATAATGAACACTTTACACAGAACTTTTGAGATGTACTAGTGACTTTAATTATAGATGCCCCTCCCCCCACCCCCAGCACTCAGTTGATGCTGGGGCTGAACCCAGGGACTTGTGCATGGAAGGCAAGTGTTCTATCACTGAGCCATAACAGTCTTATCATTTTATCTTTAAAAACTAAGAGTTTCCCACTGACCTGTATTTGGGTTTAGTACCACAGTACAAATGGAGTGCACTTTACTAGTAGCATTAATCAACAAAGCATACAGCACACTCTCAAAATCTTGGTAGGAGCTGCCAAGAAGATGCCTTCCCCATTGGTAGACATTTTTTTTTTTTTTTTTTGGTGACTGGGTGGATCTTGCTGTGCAATCCTGGCTGGCTTGGAACTCTCAGGTGACCTTCCTGCCTCTGCCTTCAGAGTCCTAGGATTATAGGTGTGAGCTACCACACTTGGATTTTTTTTTTTTTAAGTCACAAGCTTAATCTCTAGGATAAGAAGTCTTAACTGCTACAAGTCAACTGACTTGCTCAATATTCCTAAGGATCAGAAAGCAGCCTCGATGCTGGAATGAACTTCAGTCAGACTGACATTAAAAATCCTGTAGCTAGGCTGTTATTTGGTAGGTCAGTGGAAGTGTACTGCTTTCTAAAGCCACTGCCCTCTATATCAATTACATAAATTCAATTTAATAGGTTAAGTGCATGCTGGGATTGAGAAGTCCCAAACCCTACAGACAAGCTTTAAAACATTTTAAGATTTATTTTAATTGTGTGTCTCTGTGGAGGAGTGGGGTGGTATACTCATGTAGAGTGTAGTACCTGTGGGGGCAGGAAGGGGGCACTGGATCCCCTGAAGCTAGAAATACAGTAATTCACCCAATATAATTGCTGGTAATCAAATTTAGGGCCTCTGGAAAAGCAGCAGGAGCTTTTATCTTAACTACTGAGCTACCATTTCCAAAGCAATATACTTTTAACTCTGTGTGTGTGTGTGTGTGTGTATGTGTGTGAGGGGGGGGGGGAGAGACATCAGAGGACAACCTATGGAAACTGATTCTCTCCTTCTACCATGTGGTCCTGAAGACTGAACTCAGATTATTAGGCCAGGTGGAAGGCATCTTAACCTGCTGAAACATCTCACTGGCCCAAGTTTTTAATTTTTTTTTATGATTTTTTAAAAATTTTATATTCATTGGTCTTTTGCCTGCCTGTATGTCTGTGTGAGGGTGTTGGATCCCCTGGAACTGGAACTACAGACAGTTGTGAGCTGCTATGTGGGTGCTGGGAACTGAATCCAGGTCCTCTGGAAGAGCAGCCAGTGCTCTTAACCACTAAGCCATCTCTCCAGCCCTAGTTTTTAATTTCTAAGTAATAGTCAAAACTACATCTAAAGCTTAACGCTGTATTAAATGGTTCGCTCAGCCTCATTTGAGACCTACCTTAAGTAGCAAAAGGATGGGCTAGTCACTATTTTCCATTTTAAGAGATATGGAGGCAATAAAAAATTTCCATCTCATCCTCAGTTACAGCCTCTTTCTTAACATTTTTCTTATGTTAATGTGCAAAAAAAAAGTTACGGACTTGCCTTGTGAGGTCGAAAATATAGATACAGGCTGAGAGGAAGAGGAAGAAACAAAGGAATCTGAAAGAAAATATACAGCATAAAAGTTTGACAACCTTACACAGGAATCTTAACTTCAACTTTCTTTTTCTGGAGGTTTATTAAGCCAAGGGAAGACTCAAACTTTATTCCAATGACTGTTTTCACTCACCTGCCAGCGACACCTCATTTCACTTCCAGGATGTACTTCTAAAAGTTTACCAAGTCATCTCTTTTAGACAAGCATTATCACCTTCAGGAGAAAAGAGGAAGTCCTACCATTTCACAACAGCTACAACCTCAAGAGCAGATGTTCCTCTGCTATCTTCTGGCAAAGTGGTTTCTAAGTACTAATTGCTACTTGCTTTAAATAGTTTCCAACTACATTTTGAAGCATTAAGTCAGTAAGATGACAAAGGCAGGTGGATCTCTGTGAGTTCGAGACCAGCATAGTCTACAAAGCAAGTTTCAGGATAGCCAGCACTGTTACATAGAGAAACCCTGTCTCGAAAAATAAGCAAACAAACAAAAAACTAAGATGAACACTTAGAACTGAGCTGGGCAGTGGTGATGCATGCCTTTAAATCCAGCAATTGGCAGGCAGAAGCAGGCAAATCTCTGAGTTCCAGGCCAGCCTGGTCTACAGATCGAGTTCCAGAACAGCCAGGGCTACACAGAGAAACCCTGTCTCAAAAAGCAAACAAGAAAAGAAAAACAACAACAACAAAACCTGGCAAAACCTGACCCTCGATACTTTAAAAACAAAATCACAATTCATTGGAAAATAGGGCTAACCTGAGAAATCTTTCATCTTTGAAAATCACACTCCTCCAATCTGTCAGCATATAAAAAATGTAACATACACATAACATCCCCTTTTTATCTGTTCGATAAACATACCCTTTAACTAAGCAGTTAATGCTTCCAGGAATCCATCCTACAAACAAGGCACGTATATGTACAAGGACATGTGTGTAAGGATATCCAGTAAGGGCGCTGGTTTTAAGTACTAGAAATAATGTAAATGTCCACCAACAACAGATGACTAGTTAGAAAACAACATCTAAGCCTGGAGGTGCTCCCATTTGTTCAGTGCAACAAAAGGGACTAGCAGAAGGGATTAATGGTCTGGGTGAAACCCAGAATGGTGATGAAGGTCTGTAACTCCAGCATTTGGGAATTAAATGCATGAGGGTCACTTAAAGGCAGCCTGGAATACATGAAAGTCTGTCACTTCTGTCTCTGTGTCTCTCTCCTACACACACATAGAGCCATGCATGGCAGCACACCTTTTAATCCCAGCATTCAACAGGCAGAGGCAAAAGCAGGCAGATCTTTGTGAGTTGAGGCCAGCCTGGTCTATACAGAGAGCTCTAGGCCAGCAGAGTTAACTAGTGAGACCCTGCTTCCAGAAGAGAAGAGAAGAGAAGAGAAGAGAAGAGAAGAGAAGAGAAGAGAAAAGGGTAGGGTAGGAGAGGAGAGGAAGGAAAAGAGAAATAGGAGAAGTTATTGTCTGGGATAGGAGGAAGATTTTGCGTTTTGGCACTTAAGAAAACATGATCTTTTCAATAAAAATAAAATATTAACAAAAAAGTCTCCCAAGATAGCAGAATGGTTCAGCAGTGCTTGCCACCAAGCTTGATAATTTAAATTCAGTATCAGAGTTCACACATAATAGGAGATAACTGACTTCCACAAGTTGACCTCTGATCTCCGTACAAACACTGTGGCATGCATGCACCCATATAAATAGACATACAAAATAAATGTTAAAAAGTCACATGAAAAACAAAACATTCCCCAAAATGTCCTAAATATACAAAACATTATGCATGAACTCCTTTTCTTCAAATTATAAAAATGTTTTCACAAATATTAAAGTTTTACTTAAAACCAGAAAATTGCTTTAAATAACTAAGCCATAGCAGTTATCTGTAAGTATTAATTTAGGAGAATTATTCTGTAACAAATGTTGTTATTCTTAGCCACTTCTGGAGTCACACAACTGCGCATGTGCTGTCAGCAATCAGGCAAAATGCTTAGTCACCCCAGGGCCCTACGTCCTATGTAATCCGAGCGCAGCGTGATCACATAATCTATGCGCCTGCATGGCGTAGCTACAGAAGCCCATATGCACATGCGTGAGGTGACCTATAAAAGCAGACTCTATCCATTCCCCACTCTCACTCTCCCCAAGAGGTAGCACGCACCCCCACCACCCCACCCTGCACCTTTCTTTTCTGTAGGCCTACCAACCTCCACCCCTTTACCTTCCCTAATAAAAACTCCAAGAGTGGGTTCCATTGCACCTTGTGTTTTCTCGAGCCGGTAAATAATACCGACAAATAACAACAAATACAGAGCACATTAAAATCAAGGCAGTTGGGAGGCAGAGGTAGGTGAATCTCTATGAGTTCAAGGCCAGCCTGGTCTACAGAGTGAGTTCCAGGACAGCCAGGAATGTTACCCAGAGAAACCATGTCTCGAAAAATTAAAAAATAAAATGAAATAAAATCAAGGCAGAATTTGTGGGGATCAAATACTCATTAATTCAAGACCAGAATTTGAAATTCACTTTCAAGTTGCTTTAAGATGAATCATCACATACATTCTTAAACATAAGAACCATTCTTGCTCTTTTTTAAATGACTTATTATTTTAAATTATTGTATATCTATGTGTGGACATGTACACATGAGTTCAAGTGCATGCAGAGTCTAGAAGGGGGCATTAGATCCTTTAGCACTAAAGTTATAGGCAGTTGTGAGCCACTGAGTGTGGGTGCTGGGAACCGACTCTGCAAGGGCAGAATATACCCGTAAGCTCATAGCCATCTCTCCAGCCTCTCCCCCTTTTTAAAGGAAAATCCTTACTATCTCTTGTTCAGTGTTTCCAGATGGATTCATTTCTACATACAATTACCATCAACATTAAATCTATCAACCGATCAGTTTAAATCTAACAGTCAGGTGTGGTGGCACACAACTACAATCCTAGAATTCAGAAGGCTAAGGTAGGAGATTGTGGGTTTAAGGACAGACAGCCTGGGCTACATAGTAAGACCCTGTCTCAAAGAATACACAAAAACAAAATAAATGTATCTGACAAACCTGGTTGGAGAGGGCCCTCCTTTAAGTAAACCCAATGCCTAAATAAATAAATAAATAAGCAAGCAAGCAAGCCCTATGGACCTGCCAGCTGTCCGCCTGTTCATATCTTCTTATACCCCCACCCAGTGGAAAATTCTACCCTGCCGATTTGTATGCATAGCATCTGTTCCGATAGAGAAGAGAGATAACCAGCAGTTTGCAACAATATTGTATGAGGTTTCTAACTTACAAAAATCACACGACATTCCTACTCCTATCTACCCTACAGAGAAGTGAACTCTAGAATGGTGACCTTAATCCTCTAATACAAATGAAATGTAAGAGCCATGAAACTAGTGTGAGTTGTTGGAATAAGCAGGGACAGCCACTGGGGTAAAGGAAGATCATTCCAGACTTTGCCATCTTTGTAGGTGAACAAGCGCTAGGGGATGGGGTGGGAAGATGAGGGTGGGGTGGGGGCATGGTATTCTGGAGAGAAGGAACCGGGCAGATTCCAAATGCCTTTACATATTTAAATGATACACTTTGTACAGTAAGGAATCACTAAAGGGTGTAACACTATCATATATAAGTGTTTTGTGGGGGAGACTGTTTTGTTTGGAGACAGAGTTTCACTATGCATCCTTCGAGAGTGCTGGGTTCACAACCATGTGCATTACACCCAGCTTTCACACATGTTTTAAAAAGAACTCAGATCTTGGCTGGGCATGGTGGCACATACCTTTAATCCCAGCACTCAGGAAGCAGAGGCAGGCCAGCCTGTTCTACAAAGCGAGTTCCAGGACAGTCAGGGCTATCCAGAGAAACCCTGTCTCGAAAAAACAAAACAAAACAAAACAAACAAAAAGTGAAAAAAAGAACTCAGATCTCTACTAAATTGGAAAGCTCCTGCATAAAATCAGGCATGATGGGCTGGAAAGATGGCTTAGTGGTTAAGAGCACCAGCTACTCTTCCAAAGGTCCTGAGTTCAATTCCCAGCACCCACAAGGTGGCTCACAACCATCTGTAATGGGATCTGACTCCTCCTTCTGGCATGCATGAAGACAGAGCACTCATATACATAAATAAAGTCAGGAATGATGGTACACACCTATAATCCCAGTACAAAATAGGAAAAAAAAAAATCACCACCTCAGCAAGACTGAACGGAGACAACTTGGAATCTTCTGATTGGATGCTAAAAACTAGAGAAATAATAGTCAAAGATAACCAAGGAAGTGGGAGTGGTGGTGGTACACACGTGTAATGCTGGTAATTGGAAAGCAGAGACAGGAAGATCACTGTAAGTTTGAGGTCAATCAGGATGACACAGTGTGACCTTGTCTAAAAGGAAAAAGGAAAAAGGGAAGGGAAGGAAGGAAAAGGAAAAAGAAAAGTGAAGGACTCAATGTCATTTGTGAACACAAGAGATAGCTTATAGTATTCTTCCTTATTCGTTTATATTGTCTCTTTTAAGGTTTAAAAGAGGATCTTACTGTGCATCTCAATTAGTCTGGAACTTGATGTAGTTTGGAAATCAGTATGTAATCAAGGCTAGATTCAAACTGGTGATGCTCCTGCTTCAGACTCTCAAGTGCTGGGATTACAGGCATGTGCTATGACCACTGGCTTATATGGTGCTGGAGACTAAACACAGACAGAGCTTTGTGCATCCTAGCCAAGCATTTTTATCAACTGAGCTATGTCCCCAGACCCAATGCCCTCTTCATGAGTCAAGAACACAGGCAGGATGTCACATTTTGTCATTATCAGTCTCTTAACTTGCAGAAGATGACAGCTTCTCAGACTTTTGTGGCTTTACATCTTGAATGAGTGTGTGTGTAGTGTTGGTTTGTATTAAGTATGCAAGTTCAAGGTACACCTGCCTATATGTAAGCATGTGGGGACTAGAAGCAGACATCACTTATCTTCCTCTGTTGTTCGCCACTATTCCCTCCCACACCCCACTGACCCTGGAGCTTGCTATTTTGGCTAGACTGGCTGGCCAATGAACCCCAGGATCTGCTTGTCTCGAAAGCTCCCTCCTGCAGTACTGGGGTTAGAAACATGTGTATCACACCTAGCTTTTACATGAGTGCTGGGGTCTGAATTCAAGTCCCTGTACCCACCAAGTCATCTCCCCAGCCCCTGATCTTGACAGTTTTAAGGAATACCAATTAAAGATATTTTACAGCCGGGTGGCGGTGGTGCACACCTTTAATCCCAGCACTAGGGAGGCAGAGGCAGGCGGATCTCTGTGAGTTCGAGGCCAGCCTGGTCTACAGAGCGAGATCCAGGACAGGCTCCAAGACTACACAGAGAAACCCTATCTCGAAAAAAATGAAAAAAAAAAAAAAAAAACCAAACAAAAAAGATATTTCACAGAATGTCTTCCAATTAGGGTCTGACATATTTTTCTTCCTGTCAGACTAATGATAGATTTAGATTAAGAATGCCACCAAGATAAAGGGTCATCATAACCTCTGAAGGAATAGTACCAGTGTGACTTGCTTTACAAAGTTTCTCCAGGACAGTTCTGCTCCCCATCCAAGTCCAAGTAAGTGTGGAGGTTAGAGGACAACTTGCAGGAATCAGTTCTCTGTTTCCATCACATGGGTTCTGGGGACATAACTAGGGCACTGGCTTGGCAGTAAGTACCTTTACTGCCAAGCCAGTGGTTCTCAACCTGTGAGTCAAGACCCCTTTGAGAGTTGAAGGACCTTTTCACAAGGGTCCCCTAACCCCATCGGAAAACACAGATATTTACATTATGATTCATAACAGTAGCAAAATTACAGTTATGAGGTAGCAATGAAAACAACTTTATGGTTGCGGGGGTCACCACAACACGAGGAACTATATTAAAGGGTTGCAGTACAAGGAAGCGTGAGAACCACTGTGCTAAGTCATCTCACCAACCCAGGTTTTTCTTAAACATTGTATTACTTTTCAGGTGTAGTGGGGTATTACTTTAATCCCAGCATTCAAGAGGCAGAGAAAGGTGGAACTCTGAGTTCAAGGCCAGCCTGGTCTTCAAAGAGTTTTATGATAGCCAGGGCTACACAGAAAAACCGTCTCAAAAAAACAAAAAACAACTTCCCCCACAAAAATATGTATGCATATGCATACTACTTTTACTTATGTGTTTTATGTATGTGGGTTTGCGTGTGCCAGGCACCTAAGTTAGTTCTCTCCTTCTACTATGTGGGCCCCAAGTATGGAATTCAGGTCATCAAGCTTTGTGGCAAGCACCTTTACTGATCTATCTTGTCAGCCATAAACTGGCAGGTTGACCTTTTTATTTATTATTTTATCTATTAAGCTAACATTATTGTATTTTTTGTTTGTTTGCATGATTTTTTGAAACAGGGTTTTTTTTCTGTGTAGCCCTGGCTGTCCTGGAATTTGCTCTGTAGACCAGGCTGGGATCATACTCAAACAGAAATCCATCTGCCTATGCCTCCCTAAAAGTGTGTACCACTACACCTGGCCCTTAACTATTGTAAACAATAGACCAATTGGTAATATGTTTTAGTTCTTTAGAACCAATAAACACAAATATAATACTCAAATAAACCTATTATTTGTTAGTAGATATAAATGGTAACCCGATAACTTAGGGTTAAGACAGTCTTACAGGACTTGGTAGAGTGCTTGCATAGCATATGCAAGACTATAGGTTTAACTGTTAATACTACAAAAAACAAAAACAAAAACAAAACAAAGAAAGGAAGGGAGGAGAAGAATAGAAAGATAGGAAAAAAGAAAATGATGTATTTTCCCCAACTCTGAAGGCTGGAGTATCAAAGATAAAAGCTCAGGCTGGGTAGATTCAGTCAGTGTCTGGTAATTCTCCCTGACCCACAGACAGGATTTCCCACTATGTTATCACATGGTGAAAGGTGTACACAAGCTCTCTGGATCTCCATTGTAAAACTACTAATCCCAACCATATGGCTTTAAGATCTCCCAAAGGCCACCTTAGTGGCTGTTTCAGCAGATGAATTTGGGATGATGAAGTAAGAGGTACGTGCCATGATCTACGGCACTGAAGGAAGAATGTTACTGGCAGAGTTAACAGCATATATCCCAAGACAGGTGAGTATTTCCTAAGAACAAGAAGGCCAAAGTAGCTGAAGCAGACGAACAGAGTATCCAATGGGGTGATGTATACTATATTATAGGATATAATAAGCCCATAAAGACTTTGGCGTTGATTCTGAATACGACATGAAGCCATTGAAGCACTTTATCCAGGAATGACATGATCCAACTGAACATTTTCATAGGTTTACACCAGCTGCCATAGGAGAAAAGAACAATCAGGAAGAAACTATAGTTACCCAAGAGTAATGAGTTTGCTTGTAGCTTATAGCAGCCTTGATCAGGTTAGTAACGAATGAGGTTGAGAGACTTGGTCAGATTCTGGATATATTCTAAAAGTAGACTCAATGCTGATGAAAAAAACAAAACAAAAAAGAATGGCTACATTTTTAAAAAAAAAAACTTAGGTAAATGATAGACAAAGCTGAAGAGCCATTTATTGAGGTAGAGAAGACAGTGAAAAGAATATCATAAAGGAAGGATCAGGACACAGTAAGTTTGGAATGTCTATTAGACATGAAGACTGAAGAAAAAGATCTGAAAGTATTAATTAACAAGTAGTATATTAAACCATAAGATGGGCTAGCATAAACAGAAAAGTTCTGTGAAGTGGAACTGGAGCATCTGTTTATAAGTGAGGAAGATTTAAAATAAATAAATAAATAAAGGGACTGGAGAGGTGGATCAGTGGTAAGAGTTCCAGGGTAAGTTCCTAGTACCCACATGGCATCTCACAACTGTCTGTAACTACAGTTTCAGGGGATCTGATGCCGTCTTCTGATCTCTGATGGCAGTAGACATGCATGTAATACACAGGTGTACATGCAGGCAAAATATCCATGCAAATAAAAAAATACTTTTTTTTTTTTTGAGATAGGGTCTATTATGTAGTTCTAACTGGATCTCGCTCTGTAGACCAGGCTGGCCTTAAACTCACAGAGATCCTCCTGCCTCTGACTCCAAGTGCTGGGATTAAAGTTGGGTGCCAGCATAAAATATTTTTTTTAATTAAAAAATAAAAGAACTAAAGTTGGGCATGGTGGCACATGCCTTTAAGAGACCCACCCTGCTATCTCAACCACCCTAAAACCAAAGTTATATCCCCTAAACAACATAAAACAAACTAGAAAAGGAGTCAGAAGAGGAATTGTGAGAAAAATCTGTGGTGTCATGGAAAACAAACCTAAAACATGTCAAGAAGAGGGTGATTGATTATGCTCTTGAGAGGGCATGTAAGAAGGATGACTCAGGGTGACCACTGGATTCTACAATGTGGAAAATGGCCAGTTAACTTGACCAGAAGTCAGTGAAGCAAAACAAAACAAAACAAAACAAAACAAAAAACACCTGGCTTAGGAACTATGTGACCCAAACTAAGATTTTCAGTTTTAACTGATCCTGAATTTAAGGGGTGACTAAATCATTTTTAGCACATGTTGCTTCAAATCCTAAACAGAAGCAGTATATATGTGTATGAGAATGAGAACTGAGCCTTAAATCCCTTGACTCTAGACCATCTACCAACTTCACTGTTGCTAACCTTGGGTACATGGTTTAATTTCTCTAGGTCTGTGTCCCAACCTGGGGTGTGTGTGTGTGTGTTATTGTTACCCGACTCACAAATAAACATAACACAAATCTTTCTTCTATTGAATATAGCCTCCAAACGGATAGCCTATGCTGCATATCTATCTCCCTATCTCTCAGAGTTCCTTTCAAGTTGGGCGGTGGTGGTAGCACTTGGAAGGCAGAGCCAGGCAGATCTCTGTGAGTTTGAGGCCAGCCTGGTCTACAGAGTGAGTGAGATCCAGGACAGGCATCAAAACAACACAGAGAAACCCTGTCTAAGAACAAAAACAAAAACAAAAAAACCCAAAAAATCCAAAAACCAAAAACCAGAGTTCCTTTCAAAGAGCCGTAATATGCTCAGCGGTTGAATTGTTACACAAGGGCATGACTTAAACCATAAGGTAATAGGCAAAAAATGTTAAGGTATCTGAAGTATTAGCCAGCTCTGATTGGCATACACCTGTAATCCCAGCTGCTTGAGGCAGAGGCTGGAGGACTGAAGATTTGAGGACAGCCTGGGCTACGAGTGAGTTCAGGAATAGTCTGGGTGAGACCCTGACTAAAAATAAGATATACAAAGAGAGCTGGCGATATAGCTTAGCGGCAGCATCCTTGCCTAGTACTCGCTGAGCCCTAGATTCAAAGGGCAAAGATCCCTGTTATCAAGTATTTCTACCTTAAATGTAAACCAAAAACAATGTTCATTGTTGAAACACTTTGATATAACAGGACAAAAAGGGTTCTGTATTAATTTTGCTTAAGAAGTTTTCCAGAATACCCTTCCATTTATCCCGAAGGGCAAGCTGCCAATGAGGAATATGCCAAGGGCCAACATGTACCCTTCCTGGTTATGTTATGAAGATATGTTTACAGGAAGGAGTAAGTCAGTTAATGTAAGAAAAGAGGTAAGGATAGTCCTTGAAATCATCATCATCACCATCTACCACAAGATGATCCACCTGCTAATGATTAACCTTCCCTAAGTGAAAATCTTACACAGCAGTTAAAGAAGTTCTCTCTGAGCCAGGCGTGGTAGCACATACCTTTATCCCAGCACCTGAGATAGGTGCATATCTAGGAGTCAAAGCCCCCTGGTCTACACAGAGTTCAGGACAGCCAGGGGGTACACAGTGAAATTCTGTCTCCAACAACAACAGAGGTTCTCTTTGGAGCTACAACAGGAGAGTCATAAGTCTTCCATAAGTCACAGATACACAATAAAAAAGATTTCCATGGGCGATGGTGGCAACCACCTTTAATCCCAGCACTCGGGAAGCAGAGCCAGGCGGATCTCTGTGAGTTCGAGGCCAGCCTGGTCTACAGAGAGAGCTCCAGGACATGCACTAAAACTACACAGAGAAACCCTGTCTTGAAAAACCAAAAACAAACAAACAAACAAAAAACAACTTAAAAAAAAAGATAGAATTCCACGATGCAATTAGGAACAATAGTGTTATAGCTTAAACTGAGTTAGCATGTTCATATCTTTCAAAACATCTACAATAACCCATAATTTAAAACAACTGTAGAATTATATTGTTATAAATGAATTAGAATAAAAGCAAGGCAAGCCAGGTGGTGGTGGTGCATGCCTTTAATCCCAGCACTTGGGAGGCAGAGGCAGGCAGATCTCAGTGAGTTCCAGGCCAGCCTGGTCTACAGAGTGAGTTCCAGGACAGCCAGGACTGTTACACAGAGAAACCCTGTCTCAAAAAACCAAAAAAAAAAAAAAAAAAAAAAAAGCAAGGCAACACCTTTTCTTTTCTTGAAGTAAGGTCTCAATATGTAGCCCTGGCTGGTCTGGAACTCACAAAAGTCCACCTATCTTTGCCTCTAAGTGCTGGGATTAAAGATGTGTAGATCACACCTGGCCAGAAAGTTATTTAAAAACAAAAAAGATTTTTTTTTTAATTTTCTTTTTGCAGTACTGGGAATTGAACCCACAGTTTAGCACATCCCGGGCAAACACTCTGTCCTTTATGTTTTAAAAGTCTGTAAAATTTAGAAGGCTAAACTCATTAACCATAAAGCTGAACACAACACTAGGTACCCATGATTACTATACACACTAACATAAAATTTACTTGGAGCCAATGTAACTCTGCCAAGAACTAGGAAATGGTCAATTCTAAGACTATAACTACTTTAAACTAGAGAAGTGTCTTTCAACAGAAATACTGCTTGGCTCAAACAAAACTGATGAACTTAACTTTCTCTTTCCCTCTAATGGTATGTCACTAATTCCTTCATTACCAAACTTCACTTCAAGGGCTTGCAACACTCACCTGAGTGGAACAGGTGACTTGCGTATCATGAGGAACAATTTCCTCACAGCTGAATTAACAAAAGCAACACTACTCCTGCTAAGGTTTTCAGACCATCTCTAAAATACTAAAAAGCAAAAAAAGGGTTCAATACAAAAGCAGTGCAAAGGATAAACGAACAACAATGAAAAAATAAAAACACTGAAAGTCTTACCCTAGACTTTGTAAATAACCACCTGTAGATTAAAGTTAGGGTTAAGGTGCATCCATTAAATTTATGTTGGCAAGTACTTTTATATGAGCTGAGTAGTTAAATCACTTAGGAACTTGGCTTCAATAGAAAACAGCATTCAAGGAAACCTTTTCTTTCCCAGGAATAATAAAAATAATAAAGTCAGTGGATGTGCGTAGACTATCCTGACATGGCCATTCTTGCTATCTCTTACACATGTCTGCTGTGACAAGTATTTTATAATGTATCCTAACTATATTTACTATGGCCAGAATGCTACAGAAAATATTTAAGCATACTGATACTATGCCAAGCCACCTAAGAAACAAGTTGCACCCCTCCTTGTTTTTTGTTTGTTTGTTTTGTTTTTTGAGATAGGGTCTCTGTATTTAGCTTTGGCAGCCTAGGATTTGATATGTACATCAGGTTAACCTTGAATGCACAGAGAATTGCTTGTCTCTGCCTTCTAAGTGCTGGGATTAAAGACAAAGCCACTATGTCTAGCTGTTAAAACTTTTTTTTGGGGGGGGGGGTTGGGCCATGGTGGCGCACACCTTTGATCCCAGCACTTGGGAGGCAGAGCCAGGCAGATCTCTGTGAGTTCGAGGCCAGCCTAGTCTACAGAGTGAGATCCAGGATAGGCACCAAAACTACACAGAGAAACCCTGTCTCGGGAGAAAAAAATTAATAATAATAATAAACTGTTTTTTGTTTTTAAATGGCTGGGGAGAGGACTGGAGAAATGGATCAGCAATTAGGAGCACATAAGCACATATTGCTTTTGAGAACTGGAGTTCAGTTCCCAGCATTCACACTGGATGGCTCACAACCACATGTAATTCTAGTTCCAGGCAGATGTGACACCTCTGGCCTCTATGGGAACATGTACTTGTATATACATACCTACACACATACACATAATTAAAATTTAAAAATATGTATTTACAAAAGTAGCTGGGTCACTTGGGAGTAAGAGGCAGGTGGATCTCTGTGAGTTGGAGGTTAGTCTGATCTACAGAGAGTTCCAGGACAGTCAGGGCTGTTACACAGAGAAACCCTGACTTGAAAAACAACAATAAAACAAAAACAAAAACAAAAAGGCTGGGAATACAAAGCTCACTGGTGGACTGTGTGTCTAGCACAGGCCAGCTCCTGCATTCACACCTTGGTAGTACTGGAAAAACAATAATAATTTTCTTTTATTATTTAGGAAAATTGAGATTTTTTTCACTTGTAATTCAACTATTATTCTATGTGCAGATAATTTGTAACTTGCAGATGCATCAAGTATTAGATATTGTTAATAAAAATCAGGTTTGAAGTAGTTTACTTTTAAAGACACAAAGCAAAAGCATCTAGTTCACACTGCTGATTTGTATTTTATCCCTTCAGATTAATCTCTATTATTTGCTAACATTCACTTATGGGCAAAGCCCTTTCTGTGTGCTTAATTTTCATACCAACTACTATAATTTTAATGGTGTGTAAACTAAGACACAGCCCTCATACAAGAACAACAGTTATTAAGAGGTAAACCCAAGGGTGGGGGTGGCCCACGCCTTTAGCCTCAGCACTCCAGAGGCAGGCGAATCTCTGTGAGCTTGAAGCCAGCCTAGTCTACAGAGCCGAGTTCCAGGACAGCCAGAGATGTTACACAGAGAAACCCTGTCTCAAAAAACAAAAAACAAACAAAAAAAGGTTAAAACAAAATATTTTTCAACTGCCCAAGCTATTATTTGAGCTAATTTCATAAAGAGAAATGTAGCTTTATTTTGACATCATGATTTTCAGAAAAGTAGTTTCTAGCAAACTGAAATTTCAATATCATTAGCTATTAAAAACATACACACACACACACACTTGTATTTTTCTGATGCACCAAGGAAGCCAATCAATGACAATGCATTAAAAGAATAAAAATGTGGATTCTTGCTAGGTGTGGTGACCTGCACACATAGTCCCAGTAGAGGCTAAGGCAGAATCATCTTGCATTCAAGGCCAGCCTGAGCCACTTTTGTCTTAAAATTTTTTTTCACCATTTGATCATAATCAGGACTAAAATTTCAATTCCCTGGCTGCTAGCTAGAATGATTCCTCAATACTTAAGTTCTGATCTTGAGTACAAATGGCCAACTTCTAAAACCTAGATCTTTATCAGAAATTTGGAAATTAAAATAGGAAGAGGCCAACACAACAGTAAGTAGTGATGTAATTAAAGCCAAGGGACCAAGTTGCTAAGTTATAGAATGCCACTGTTCATTTGGAAGTTAGCCCAGAACACAGAAATTTGGAGGAGAAATGCTGGTGGTTTAAACAGAACCAGGGTTCCAAATATGCTGCCTCATTCCTTTATCTGCAGACGCTTCCTCCCATACCGTTTACCAAATGGCTATAACCACCCTGGAGAATCCGGCAGAGCAACAAAGGTCTCAGACAGGTGGAAAGCCAGTATTAGGAAACACAAGAGAATATATTTGATGCTAAGATCAGGAATATTGTGTTCATTAGAAAGACCAACACAAGAGTACGTTGGAGATAACAAAGCATTTT
>CABHPQ010147508.1:0-48134 GCA_902168405.1 Peromyscus aztecus
AATACTGTATATTCCAAGATCACAGGAGGAGTCACATATAACATAGCCAAGAAGATACCTCACTAAAGAATCTTCTTATGCTGCTACAGTTTTAGTTGATGTGTTTACATTTCCCAACCAGGATCTTTAAGGCATCTGACAGCTCTTCCCATACAATGTAAATTTCTTTTTCTAAGAAGTTATAACAACTTAGTGGTTAAAAGTTTATGATTTATCTTTCACCAACTTCAATGAATAATCTTGATCTTTTGCGTGCTATTGCTAAGGACTAAACTTCTGGTACCATGATTTTGACACTAATGAAGTGAACATAATACCTAACTCACTGTATTATTATGAATATTAAATGGAACCAAAGTTGCTGGTCTATTAGATAAACCAAGAAAGGAAAATGATAAATTCTAAAGTTCTCTGTCATTCTAGAGCTTCTGGTGTTTTTTAATTGTTGTCAACAACACTGATAGAAGATGAAAATAAGAACTTTGTGAGTCACATCTTTTCAGTTTCCCAATCAAATCAGAAAAGTGAAGCAAGAAAACAAGTGTTGTCTCTAATTGAGCTAGTAGGTGGAGGGAGGAGTCATACCCCTTTAACAAAACTCAACAAAAACACAGTAGGATGCTGGATCTCAGCCACAATATTGAGGCCTCTTGGAGTGATATAAAAAAAATCACAAATGATAAAGCCTTTTTAACCTGAACAATAACAACATAGAACAGCCATATATCACTACTAAGAAGCCATTGGCATGAGGGCTGTGCTGAATACCAAGAAAAGCATGCCAAGCATTTACATGGTGGAAGGACCCACTGGAAATCATTTCCTTAGCAGGAAAAAATAATTTAAATTTCTATAGAGCATATATTTTCTGTTAGATGATGAAGACATAAACTTAGCTTGTAAAGGCAAATATACACGAAGACCAATGCAATCCAAAGAATAAATGTATTCAATGAGTTGGCCTCACAGCTTTGGTTCAATAAAATTCCCTGCAAGAGGCTGAAGTGAGAAAGCATTATTCTAGTTTTCCTTGTCATGTGTATCAAATTCTAAAAGAATTCAAAATCTTGGACTCCATGTTGTGTTTACAAATGAAAGTTTGGAATGCTTATGGTTTTATTGGATATTCATCAATGCATCTTCAACCCCTTCAGAATCTTGGGTTCTCCTCTTGAGTTTCCTACAGTACTAATTTTTTGCTTGTGAGTCAGGCTAAGTTCCCAATTGCATTTGAGAATTTCTGCTTTGATGGTTTGGATATCATCCCTATGTTCTAAAATTAACCTTAACATATTGGTTCAAATTCTTGTCTTTCATAGTTCCCATTTTAATCACCACCGTTTCCATCACCTAGTTTATTAGTGTACAAATATCAATATTAGCTCTATTATTGCTTCTGCCATATGCATCTAATTGGTTGCAATAGTTATTGCACCATTACAATGATTCATCAGAAACATGCTTTAAACTCCAATTGTGTTATTCCTCTTCTTTATCCCTTTGCTCAGATTCTCCATCATTTCACATATGGATTTTGAGAGTTAAAGATTTTACTTTTGAGAGTTATAGATTTTAAAATTCTACACAGAGAGTAGAGGAATAATGTTATACATCATTCTTAAGAGCAGACTCTGAGTTCTAGCACTCTCTCTCGGTCTTACTTTGGTTAGCAGTTTGCTTGCATATCAAGGCAAGATAATCTCCTTTAGGGACAGAATGTTTCACAGAACACCACAGTGGAACATGGCAATAAGAAAGACACTCCGTTGTCATGTCTGAGCACACACAAACAAAAGGACACTGCAAAATTCACAAGGTAAACAAACAAACGAACCTGTGTTCTGAGTAATATGATAAATTACTCAATAATTAATTATAGGTGAACTCTACTTTTCCTCTCCCAAATCCAAGATAAGTTTAAATATCCAACCACTGAATGTCCTCTGTCTTCTGAGAGAAAACAATCCAATGCAAGTACCCACTTGAGAACATTCTTGCCAGAAGTAGTCATAAGTCTACCCACAGTAAAATTCTCTGTCAACACCCTCTTCATAAATTATCCTTGAGTGTCCCATTCTATACCAGGACAGTAAACTCGACTTCACTTGACTGTGTGTATTTCCTGCTAGTCTTAGACTGGTGTTCGTTAATATGAGTGCTAAAATACAATTTTTTTTTTACTTGAACTTCCTTAAATCAGTTGAGAATGCCAGCTACAAAAAAAATATAAAATCTGTCTTATACTGGTTTGCATATTTAGAAACCAAGTTCTGTTTCCATATAAAGTGAACTGGCCTCTTTTCATTGATTGCTATTATTATATATATGTAATATAGTAATATATATTGTTAAACAAATATATACATGGAATAGCAACAATCAAAAAAGAAAAGGCCATTAATTTGAAAGAAAGTGAGGGAGAGGCCATGGGAGATATGGGAGACATTTGGGAAGGAAAGGGAAGTGGAGAAGTGATGTAATTTTATTTTAAATTTAAAAATTGAATAAATAATAAAATAATGACAAAAAACCTGAGTGATATCATGGACCCAGGATACTGGGTGTCTCAGCAGTACAAATCTGGAACTGCAGTTCAAGGGAATTCCTAGAGAGCTCCTGTACCTGAGTCTACATTGGGATCCTGAAAAAGTAGGATCTGATACTAGAAATGCTTCAGCAACATGGTAAAAGAACTTGGCAGCAAAAACAAGGGCAAGCAGGCAAAAAGCAAAAGCTTCCTTCTTCCATGTCTGTATATGGGCTACCACCAGAATATGCGGCCCAGATTTAGCATGGGTATTCCCATCACAAATGATGCAATCAAGAAACCCCTCACAGGCATGCCCAGGTGCTTAGCTGTTTATGTTTTAGTTGATTCCAGATGTTGTCAAGCGGACAACCAGGATTAGCCATCATAATAAACAAACAAATTAGCAAAAATATCTTTAAGATTGCGGCAATCCCGATTATATCATAGCAAAGTCAAAAGCTTTGGGCAAGTTAGATTAGCAACCCTTCAAAAGAAATATTGCAGGGTAAAAATTAACTTAATCTATCCAATCATATTTCCTCTGCTACACTTAGCTTGGTCCATGTTAAGAGGTTTCATGGTAGCTTTCAAAAGTATACTTGAAGCATCACCTATCTGAAAGTTTTCTAAGATAAAAGTGCATTTGCTTCCTGGAATAGTCCAGCTCTTATTTCTACCCAAGAACTTTCAGCTTGTCTTCTTTTATACATTTCTTTTATAATAACCCAAAATGTATTACTGCATGTCACATATTATTTCCTCCTGTTTTTGAAATGTCTGATAAAGATGCCTTACACTCTTCTTTATAGAGTTGTTGCTCTACTGTGATGTGGCAGTCTTAGCGCTTATTTTTTTAACAACAAAAAATGTTTTTCATTAAATTGAGATATTGATGATGAGCAATATTTTAGATCAAAGAATCAAGATAACACTTAAACTTCAAGTGCACTTTGTCATGAATGAAGGACAATCATGAGTGTATGATTATGTATCAGTCAGGAATAGATTTTTATAGAACAGGATTCTGATAAAACATGTGAAATAGCTACTACGTGGTTGAGATGATGGGTAATCAAAAATAATAATGAGAATATCAACTAAAAAAAGAAAGCATGAAAATCTACTCTTTGCCCAGATTAGGTGTTTTTCTGTAGTAGATTTATATGTGGTCACTTGCAAAGAATATTTAAGATTTTCCTGGTAAGGGTTTTGGATATGAGTTCTGGAGGAAGTAGCAGTTTTTTCTTTACTTTTTCTTTTCCCTTCTTTTTCCCATTCTGCTTCTTCCTCTTTCTTTTATTTTAATGTGTCTTTAAATTCATGAAAATTCTGAATATTAAACTGTGGAATGTTCAAATTCCCTAGAAAGGATCCTTCTAAAAGCATACTGGGTATTATCCTTCAATTAGTTGTTTACCTCCAGGAAGATACATTAACAAGCAGAATAATGTGTGCCATAATATGAAAAATACATTAAAATATACAAAAGTAGAGATAGAAGATATTAAATTACAGAAAATACATACAATTTTTAAATTTTAAAAGAAATTGATACACAAAGTCCTCGTACTTGTCAAAACAAAGCAAAAATCAAACAAATTAGAAAACAATAATAGTATTTTGTGGTTTTATTTTGAAGAGTTCACTTTCAGTGGGTTCATTAATTTCACCCAATCCAAACAAATGGATGAGTACCTCTCATCCCTAGGAGCTGAGTGTTTATTGTGTTTATTGTTTATTGTTCATCTTCTCCAGGATTTAGAAAGATATGTTTAAATCAGTTTAAATCCGTTCATCTTCTCTAGGATTTAGAAAGATATGTTTAAATCAGTATAAGCCTTCCTGTCTGCTCTTGGAAACATTGGAAAACAGGACTGTTACTGGTCCTTGTGTAAAAAGAATGATGATGGTTACAGAGAAACCTGTCTGAACAGCAGTTTAGTGGAGAAAATGGAAATTTCAGTTCAAAGGGTGTCCAAAGCTGTGTGTTCCCACAACATACAAAGAGCATAATGGCGATGTACTGCCTGAAGAGGTTCAGTTTGTAGCAGAAATCAGTGATGTGGCTACACTCAGCATCTTCCTTTGTATGAAGAGGCAGCAGTCATCCCAAACAGAAAAGAAATAACTTCCCTCCTGAAAAGATAGTTTCAGAATACAATTCTAACTGCACTCAGTATTCCATAAATCTGGTCACAAGTATTTCTTCTATTATACAACTTTTCTTTATCCATGCCTCTCTGCCCAAATTAAACTACTCCTTGCCTCATATATATTTTGCACTTTCCAACATCTGTATCCTTATTTCACCTCAGCTACCTTTTTCTTATTTTTTAGTGATAAAAAATACTACCCATCCTTTAAGATTCAATCAGGTATACTCTCTGTTTCAGACAAACATGCATTTTATATCCTTCCTGTCATATGTTATTTCTCAGTTGTAGACACCAGAATACAATCAATCTTGCTTAAATGGGAAAAAAATTATTTTGAGTATGAGAAACCTCACAGTCACAGGAAGAGTAGAAGCAATAAGATATAGATTCATGACCAATTATCAAAATACCACAGTACTTTCTTGGCATCAGGATGACTGCCCCAACCCAGCCTGTATTCTTCTGCCCATTAAGCCAAAAGTATGAATACCTACAATTTTACCTTTTATTTCTCATAGCTTAGAAGAGTTAAAGATTTATATATGGATACACAGAATACACTGAATATAACCTTAGAGGCAAGATAGGGTGGTAAATTTTCTCTTACTATATTGGGTTTTGCATTATAGGGAACATTCAAAATGTAGACAACATTTAAACAAGACAATAAGAATAGATTTCTGTTAAATCTGAAATGTTCTTCCTTATAAATGTTGCATCTATGGACATCATTCTTTCATTCACTCATTCATTCTATCAGCAATGCTTTATGAGCTATAATATATCAAGGGCTATGGCATCTCTGGAAATAATTTTCAGGAAGTGAATGCTAATTTATACCTTGGATATCATGATAATAACAACAACAGAATATCATCATTTAATTATCAATTGTAGCAATATGACATGAATCCAAGATGTGATAGAAGAAATTTATGTTAAAGGAAGAGAGAGTATTTGAGAATGTTTTATTTGCTGCTATTTTTTCTAAAAATCTAAAATTGTTATAAAATAAATTGTATTAATAAGATGAGGATTGCAAATCATTATTGTAGATAATAAGTTGAGAACATGAATGAAGCAACAATCAAAATATAGAGAAAAGATTAAAAAAAAGAACCACACTCTAAGTAGTATTGTGTAATAAAAAGTAGGATTTCTAGAAGAAGGAATAATCACATGATTAACTGCATAGAGACAAGGAAAAAATTAATGTGGACCAAAGGTGTGCAGAATATCTCCCAAGTAAGATGCAGTTAGTTTAGTGTGGCTTGAGGGAACAGAGTCATGAAGAAGATGTAGAACAGATTTGAAAATACACAATGGACTGAGAGGACCAGACAATGGTTGATGCACAAAGCTTCAAGGGACTGGCATGTCGTCTTATCATCTCTACCAGAGAAGGATGTGGTGTGTGCTTTGTGGCAATGTTGTGTCCCCAGTGTCCATACAGGAAAAGACCAGCTATGTAATGTTTCATTCTTTGAAAAATTTCAAGTTTTATTTGTTTTCTAGATTTAGTGACTGGTATTCTATTTATTAGAGGACTTCCTTCTTTCTTCAATTTGTTCACTACTGTTTTTTAAAAAAACTTTATCAGAATGGACATGCACATTCTTCTATATTTTATGTTAACATACTATAGTATGGCTATAGTATAATTATAGTATGTTAATATATGTTATATAAGGAGGGGATGGGAGGTAAAGTGGGGAAGGTGGGATGAGCAGGAGAAGGGGAGGGAGGGGGAACTGTGACTGGTATGTAAAATGAAAAAAATTAAATAAGTAAATACATAAAGGAGAAAACAAGAAATAGATTCAAGATAAACTGACAAGATTTGGCTAGGGATTCTCCAGTAGGAGAACAGGGCAACAAACGCATAAACAAGGAAACCTGAGCTTGGAGCTTCAGCAACTGAATGGATTGGGTGCCATTTACAGATGTGAGAGTCTTAGGGAGGTAGATTTTGCAGAGAAGTGAGCAGTATAGGCTTTATTTGGATATATAAACTCTAGAAACAGAGGAGAGGATCCAAAACACAAACTGAAGGAATGAGAAGAAGACTTACATTACAATACTTCAGCTTGGGCAGATAAGACAAACCGCAAAATTTGTGAGGACTAGAGTAAAGTGAAAGTTCAGGGGACTTTAAGAATTTTCTGATTGACAAAACAGAGCAATAATGCAGGAGAGAGGTCCCTCTGAAAAGCTGACTCTGTGACTGCCCAGGCCACATGCTTCTGAATTAGCACTGTGGAAAGGGAAGGTCCCATTTGGAAATTGAGAAGAAATACTGAGAGAATGAAATTTCTGGAAATGTTGGTCACATTCAGTTGACGAGACTTCCCAAGAAGAAGGGATGTTGATGACTTTGGATATATTTGGGTAGGTTCAGATGAAGTGTAAGAAACATCTGCGAATTTGTCAGTGGTAGACTTACTCAGCCAGTCACTTATTATATACTGTGTAGAGAGGTCAAGAGAGTAAAGTAGGGGATAAGGACAGAGAGACAGTCAGTGAAATCAACTATTCTGAAGAAGATTTACTTTGAAGAGAAGAGGAGCCCTTGAAGAGTAGGTGATGCCAAAGTTGAATTTGTATGTTCAAAACAAGCAATGGAAGAGTGTGTGGGTTTGTGGTTGTGATCCAGTAAAAGGAGTAAACACGCAGGAAAGTGAAACCTCTTGGCACCATCAGTTTCCTTGAAGCTTCGATGCAGGCATGGGAGAGTGCTTGAAGGGAATTATCCATGTGCTGTCACATTTCTGAAGACTGTGAATACAGACACTACTTATCATTTGTCCTGGAATGTCTCCTCATAGATGCTAGGTACCGAATAGACTTGGGGAAATTATCATGTCTCCATTCTGAGTTTCTAGACTTACTTTCTGAAATCAGATGACGGCTTTACTGAAATGAGTGTGTTTAGATTATTGGAATATTTTCGCCATTGATGATCCATTCACTCTTTCATTTCTTTTTTAGTTGCTGTGACAAAATGCCTGATGAGAAGCAACTTAAGGCAGGGTGAGTTTATTTTGACTAACGGTTAGAGGGGCTACAGTCTATTATGGAATGGAAGGCCAGCAGTGAAAGCAACGGACAGCTGGTCATGTTGTGCCCACAATGTCTGGTGGGAAGCTGAGACAGAGAGATGACGGCTGCTTCTCACCTAGCGTTCCTTTTTATTCATTCCAGGTTCACAGCCCATAGAACTGTGCCATCCACATTTGGAGTGGGGCTTCCCAATTCAAGCAACAAAATGCCAGACATACCTAGAGGTTTGTCTCATGAATGCTCCTAAATCTTGTCAAGTTGATATTACTCATGACATATGGCCAGTGAGAGTTCCTTTAAGTTAGCTCTGGTGACTTGGTGAAGGCGACGCAGCGTTGTTTCGTATTTGATTTTTTTTCATTCATGTCTCATATAACAAAATACAGAAGATTTATCTTCTATATTTTTACATTAGACAATAACAGTTATTTGTACAAGAAATCCTGGCTTTTTTTTTCTTTTAAAAATGAGAAACATCTGTTGAAAGGCTGTAATTTGTTCCTAGGATGCCATTGATACTACACTGTTCTTGTCATCTAGGCTTTTCTAGTCAAAGTATAGGAAACAGATTTATACCATTAAGAGAACCTCATCCTCTGATGATATTCTGTACAATTCAGGGAATGATCTATAATAGTCACGCTTTTGGTTTCAAATGGATGAGTTAATTAAGAATGTCACAAGCGGACTGGAGAGATGGCTCAGCCGTTAAAGGCTAGGCTCACAACCAAAAATATAAGAATGTCACAAGCAAAAGTAAAAGAACAAATGACAAGAGATTGATATATGTAAGCAGCAGATGGATAAACAATAAACCAGTCACTTATAACACCCAATATAGATGATTGAAGTAGCCCTGTTTGTAAAAATTAAAGCCACTTTATTGTAAATAACTTGCAAATTAAAAAAATCACACAAGCAAGCAGTTGGCCAGATTCAAAGTTTATATATCTCAATGAAGGTCTACATAATCATAATTGAAATTATGAAGCCATGAAGCTTCACTTTAGATTTTATACTTTCACTATCAAATCATTTTATGGCTTTTTATACCATGGGAAAAATAAAATAAAAATCATGACAGAGTTAGAACTAGGAAGCAACTCAACTTAGAATGTATGTTAAGTGAGGTCACTCAACTCAAAAAGAAAAAACCCTGTCTGTTCTTTATCATATGGGTATCTCAGTCTATCATGTATACATGCATATAGATATACACATACATACATACATGCAAACAAATGTACATGTAGAAAAGAAAGCAACAACAGGTAAATTAGGTGATGAGGAAGGACAGAACTCACATAAAGGCCATAAGAGTCATAAGAGAGGATATGAGGTTAATTGAGTAGCCCTATCAAGAGAGTAAACAAAGTCAGCTTGAGTTCCTAATTGAGCTCCTTATATGCATGTATGACTTTTGTGCTCCTTGTTCTCAGTGTGGGATATTTTATTCCTTGGGATAAACAACAGTAGCTACTATTGGAAATGGTTTACATTTAGATATTTTCAAAGACAAAATGTTTTTAAATACCTGTGGTTGTTTGCTGTTTTTCGTTCTCTCTGTTACAGAGGTAGGCAACAGCCTTTCTCAGGACGGGGAGTTTTGAAGGACAGCTGAGTTTAAGAAAGGGGATTCCTCCTTACCTCCAGAGTCTGGTCTCAACAAACTTAAACAGCATGTGGTAATTTACCAACATAGTATGTATTATAGAAGCACAAAATAGAATGTGAATATAGGCACTGTATTGCTTTCTACATTTCTACAATTTACTAATGTCAAGTGAATGAAAGTTTGTAGTAATAGGATATACCTCATGTTAAATGTTCTTACCACAACAAGAAGAAGAAAACATTTTAATGTGTTGGATTTGTCTGTTCCCTTGATTGTTGGGATGATAGCATGTGTATTTACATATGTCCAACTTCATCAAATTGCATCTGTTGAGTATGTTCAGATTCTAAAATCATTTCTTTTGTTTTTAGAGATTATAATATAATTAAACTATTTCTCCCTTCCTTTTCCTCCTTTCAAACACTCTCATATACCCCTCCTTGTTCTCTTTCAAATTCATGGACTCTATCAAGATCATGATAGAGAAGCCTACAGTGACAACCAAACCAAACTAGTTGGAACTCATGAAATTTAGACCAACAGCTGTGGAGCCTCCACGGGACTGGACTAGGTCCTCTGCATAAGTGAGACAGCTGTGTAGCTTGATCTGCTTAAGAGGCCCCCAGGGAGTAGGATCAGAATCCATCCCTGGTGCATGAGCAGGCTTTTTGGAGCCCACTACCTATGGTGGGACACCTTGCACAGCCTTGAGGCAGGAGGAGTGGCTTGGACCCACCTCAACTGAATGTACCAGGACTCCCCATGGGAAGCCTTACCTTCTTGTAAGGGAATGGGGGTTGAGTTGGGGGGGAAGAGTGGAGGGGCAGGAGGAGGGAAGAGGGGGATCTGTGATTGGTATGTAAAATGAATAAAAAAATTCTCAATAAAAAAAGGATTTACACATTCAGCTAAACATTACTATCAAGACATAAGTGAAGGTCAGAAAAATTGAAAAAAAAAATAGGCTCTTTGAGGAATCATAAGGAATGCTGTATTGAGTTTTTGTGTGTAAAGAAATTATTTTGTGTGTGTGGAAAAAATTATGTAACTAATCATATTGAGACTTAAATTTCTGACACAAAAGCAAAAAAGATAAATGGGATTGCTAGTAAGATTGATGACATTAAGCTATGCAACTTCTGGGTCTTGATTTGAATAGGAAGTATCATTATAAATTCAAAACACTTTCTTTTAACAGCTTTACTGAGACAATTGTAATTGCTCATCTCTTGAGTTGTATCAACTGCTAAATAGTTACATAGTTAGGTTTTAATTTCCCCTTTAATTTTAATTTTTAATAATTATATAGTATTATATGTATTAAATGGTGAAATCAGAAACAAGTTGTATTCAAAGGGGGCTGGAGAAATGTCTCAGTGATTAAAAGCACGTGTTACTCTTGAGAGGACCAGGGTTTGAATTCCAGCACCCACACTGGTGTTTCGCAATCATGTGTAACTCCAGTTCCAGGGGATCCAATACCCTTTTCTGACGTCTGTGGGCATGTATACGTACTTACAAGCCATCAAAAGAGTCACACACCAAAATAAAATAAATAAATCTAATAAAAATGTAAAAATTAATTACAGAAACACAAGTTGTACAAAAAGAATTCTGGCTTTTCTTCCTCTCAATGTTTTTTTCCTCCTTTTGCAGTAGGTAAGTTTAAAAAAATTCTGCTGTCTCATATTATTTTAAAAATAAATCATATGTGTATATAATATACACAGACATACAAGTGGACACGATGAGCACATGTGTGTCTCTGTCTCTGTGCAAACGTTGGCATCTCCCCAAAGACTTTCTCAGGTCATCAGGATCCTATTGTGTACACTTCTGCTTACGTTCCTTTTAAAATATAATATCATATTTAACACTTCATAATGATATTCAGTGTATGGCTAAAAGTTAAATTTTTTTTAAATAACTTTTATTTTTTTCAAATTCTAGCCTTTGTCTTGGGAAATTTTTTCTCCTGCTCTTTTTTTGTTCTTGTGGAATCCTATTAAAATTTGTTTCAGTTCATGAGTAAAACAATATATGTTGTGTGGGGTGTGTTCTATTCCTGTCTTCTTTGACCCTCCATCACTGTCAATTCATCATTGAAAGAATTGTTTTCTTCTGATTGTATAGAAGGACAGAATCCAAAATGATGTTTTCTCTTCCTCAGAGATCTTTGTGTCTGATATTAATGATCACAAATTGTTCCATGGCACTTGAATCTCTCATTCCATCTCTTTTACATCCAGTTCTACTTCTGTGTGATACACAATGTCTATCTTCTGGTCTGTATGTTGCTTATAATTTTGTGGAAAATGACTAAAAATGTCTTTTATTTATTTTCTGTGGAGTTTTTTTCTAAAGGTTGTATTTTTTTTGTTTGTTTGTTTTTCAAGACAGGGTTTCTCTGTGTAGCTTTGCGCCTTTCCTGAAACTCACTTGGTAGCCCAGGCTGGCCTTGAACTCACAGAGATCTGCCTGCCTTGCCTCCCGAGTGCTGGGATTAAAGGCATGTGCCACCACCGTCCAGCAAGGTTGTATTTTTTATGAATGTTGAGACAAGTGCAATCTTATGTTTAAGTTCCAAAATCTTTCTAATTTTTCCATGCACACTTTTTCTTAATCCTTGAATGGCAAAGGTTTATCCTTGCTCTGGTTTACCAGTACACCCATGTACCTTTTCCATGTTTACTTTCTATGTATTTAGGTCTAAGCTAAGAGTTTTATTATTCTAGGCTTTATTTCATGCAGATCTATTGAGTTGATTCTCCTTGGATTTATTGTGGGCACTAAGTTTCAGTATTATGTGATGTGAAATAGTTGGCAGGAAATTTCTATTCTCACTATAAAAATAAATGTAAAACTCTGATTTCTCTTGCACACTATTTCCATGGCTCTTCCCAATCTATTCTCATGGCAGATGATCTATATCTAGATGCTAATTGCCACTTTATTTTTTTGTCTAAATAGGAACTGGAGTCCTGGAACATATGTAGATTGAACACTAATGGAATGTGATGAAGATTTTGTTCAATTCCTTAGACATCAGGGGAAGTAGTCAGCTTCTATTTCTAAATAAGGACTATCAAAATTCTCTAGTACAAGTATATAACAAGTGAGGTTTTGATTTTTTCCCTTTTTCTTATCTGTGGTGTTATGTGTGCAACATTTAGGGGAAATGTTTGTATTGATAGTTCTTGAGAAATGAGTGTATCTTGTAATAATTGCAAAATATAGATTACTTTTTGTTTCTATGAGCATCAATATTTTCAAAATAAGAAAACACAATTTTTATGTTAAAACTTTGAAAATTTACTTCAAGCATAAAGGATTTATTTTGACTCAGAGGTTTTACACCCTAATGGTGAGCTGAGCCAGGAGGTTCTACAGTTGGACCAAGCCTGAATGACTTTGCAAGATTTTGACAATCAGTTCAAAGTTTGTTTTCAATAATATTAAACGATTTAGCAGCCATAAATTTGCTTTTTTGAAAGTAAAGATTAATGTGTCATTTAAAACCATTGCACTATGTTTAGTGATCTAGTTACCAATTAACACACACATCCCAAAATTCAATGGCTTAAAGTAATAGCAATCATTTATTTCATTCATGACTACAATTTGGGCAAGGTTTGATAAGAATGGGTTATCTCTGCACCTTGGAAGATCATCTGAAGAGATTTAACAGGGTTTGAAGTGTCCAGCACTATTACAGCTCACTCATGACTGGCAAATTGGAGGAAGAATACGGCCCTCCTCCATGGTCTAGCCTGGACTTCTTCATCACAAGCTGGTTGGGTTTCAGAGGAAGCCTCCTGCTTTGGCCAATTGATATTATATAACTAGTATTTTTAAATTAAAGAATGCTTAGCATATAAATTCATCATGCATTCATTGTCTCTTGGTTACTAGTTCAGATGAAGAAGACTCAAATATTTTTCCTTTTTTGAGAGATGTTATGAGTTGAATTGTGATCCTCTCAAATTTATATGTTGAAGTCCTAATACCCCAATAATGAAAATGAAATCAAAGAATGGGCTTTAATTCATTACACCTGGTATTCTTGAAAGAGAGAGAGAGAGAGAGAGAGAGAGACAGAGACAGAGACAGAGACAGAGAGACAGAGAGAAACTGTAGACCCTGTCAGTGGAGAGAAAAGAAAATATGAAGATACATGAGATATTTGTCATCTATATGCTATATAAAAGGGCCTCAGAGGAAAAATTCCATGCCAATATTAATCTCAATTATCAAGCCTATATATGTGAGCAAATAAATTTCTGTCTGCTAAGCCACCTAGATGGTTGTCCTTAATTATGGCAGCCCTAGTTGATTAATACGGAAGGAACAGGGTAGAAGTTGGAGAACTGGGTGACAGCATGTGCTTGAAAGCTCTGAATTACTATCTGTCACCAGCTACACCTGTGTGCTAATCATAAAGTAACACTGGATTCTTTCTCACAAGCTACAGCTACTGTCAGCTCTGAATAGGATCTCAGCAATTTTTGGCAGAAATATAATTCTTTCTTGAAGAGTTATCAGTCAGAATTTTATTTGTCCTTTTCTTACTGGAACATTGCATTACATTGTAGATAGCTCCATCTGAGCATATTGATTTTAGCTTTCTTTGTCTACCTGAAATCTACTCCTTTTTCTTTCCCTCAAATAAAGTTTAAGAAAAGCTTAAAACTTTTCCAAGGATACATCTGTATTTTATAATCCTTTAAAATCAAGTTTTCTAAAAGTGTTTCTTCTCAAATCAGCTGATCATTATGTAATTTATTAGATAAGCAGATGAGTCAGTGATGTCATTTATTAAGGATATATAAAGCATATGTCATAGAGTTTGTTCTATGATACAATTTTATGTCTATAATTAGTATAGTACCATGGTACTTTTAAATATATTGAAATCTTAATCAAGGAGTATGGGACAATCTAGGAATCCATGGGATGCAGAACAATCTGTAATCCATTAAAATTGAATGTAAATATTTGTGTATGTTTTTTTAAAGAATTCTCTTTTAATTTAATTTTTGTTTTGTGAATTTCATACATGAATACTGTATTTACATCATTTTCAAGTCTCTATATGCTGTCCAACTTCATGCCCCTCTCACTTCCTCTCAAGTCCATGATCTCTTCTTCTCTAACAATCATTGTAACACACAGTATACATGCACATAGACAACTCCTGAGCTCTTTTAGTGTTGCTCTTATGTACATCTGTTTAAGAGTGACTACCTGGGATTGAAAACTTACTGGGGACTTGTCCTGGAGCTGCCTGGTTTTTTGTCTCTCAGCAGCCCATTGGTTGCCTGTGGCTCCTGTGAAATTATCCCATCCACACACATAACATGTCACATGTGTTGTCACTATGCAGATCTTGCTTATGTAACCCTACTGGTGAGGTTTCTTGGGAGCAGAGTGTTGCCTAGAAGACAGCACCTAACAACACGTATCACGGTCCTCTGGCTCCTACAATCTTTTTTTCCTCTCATTTCCACTGTGTAAATCAGACTAGAGAAACAAATGCCACATGTTCCCTCTTGTATTTTAGATTCTATCTCTGAGTCTTTGGATTTGAGTGAGTAGCCTGCAGTTTGTAACCAGCAAAGTAGAAAGCAACTGGGAGAGAAGGGGGAGGAGCATTCTTACATGTGCTCTTAACTGAACATAAGATTTATAGACTCCTTGAAGCTTTTAAAGGGGCTGCTCTTTAGAACCAGAGGAGATTTCTATAGAGGCAAATTAAATGGGATCAACATTTAAATTTTTATTGCAGAAATGATGGAATTTAATTTCTTGAATGAAGTAGAATATCTTGGCAAGCTTGATATTGTCTATTTAAAAATAATATATTATGACTTTGTATTTCTACTAAATGATGACTTCCATTCATTCAATGTCTATTGGTTTAAACATTTCATTTCTAACCCTTAGAGATCTCTTCAATTTAGGTACTATTATCTACATTTTATAGTTAGAAGAACCAAGAAATAAAACCAAGAAACTGAAAATGTGTTTAAGTGGTAGAAATTGTGTAGATAATAAAGGCTAGATATATTTTTATCTAAAGAGAATAGAATTTCTTATTGTATTGAACAACAGCTGCATGAAGCTTTCAGAAAAAGAATTTCAGAGAGACAAAACAACATCTGTGAAGAAGTATGGAAAAATCTAGTACTGATTGTACGGGAAAAAATCAATATGAACAGAGTATTGAAAATCTGAAGTCACAAGAAAAGAAAAATTAAGAGGAGGATGGTTATATTATGATCAGTTCCTTAGGGGGTGTTTAAATCTCATTGTGAGGTCAATGAAAGTCAAGCAAGCGGTCTTAGCATGAGTGATTCAAGAGGCCATGTGTACTCTGAAAAAGAAAGTGTGCTACAGTTTGCAGAGCTATACATCTGGAAAATTAGATGGTAGAGACATTGCACCCATAATCATAGAAAATAATATGGTAAGGGGCCATGGGGCATTTGGCAATTCAGAAAGGAGAAGCTTAGATAAATATGCAACAGTGTCATTGTGAAATGTGGGTGAGTATAGCGATACTTAGGTTTTAGAATCTTGATGTGAGGGATGAGAAAAAGTTTAAGGTTCATGTAACTGTCTGCATGATGAAGGTGATCAGAGACTGATATTAGAGACTAATTAGTCTGAAAGGGATCATTGAGTTCAACATCAATAATTCATGTGGAAACTGGAGGCTACAACATTGAGTAACAAATAAACTGATTTTCAATGGTTAAGAGCAAATGTACTTATCAATAGTTTTGAGCACACATGGTTTTACAGACCTATGTTTGGTAACTGAAGGTCAGGAAGGAACAGGAAAGATCTGGTTCCTCTTCAACCTCTGAGCTTTAGGCCTAGGTTATCCTAAGATAGCTATCACGAAATTGCATGCAATTCTTTTTCTCATTCTGAACACTTATTTGTTTTGAGAGAACCTAGGATTAAAGCCAGGGCCTTCTGCATGTTAGGCAGGTGCTGTACCACTGAGCTAAATTTCCAACTTTTCCTAAGCATTTCCAGAGTTACCCTGTATGGTATTTTGTCTTCTTAGTTGTAAGAACAGCCTTTAAGTTCCAAGCCACGTCTCCATCCCACAGTATGGTATTTTACACACTTTTAAGTTCAAACAGTTTGAGAATAATTTTTGTCAGTTTGAATATGTGTAAATGTACTTATACTTTGCTAGTGTTTCTACATTTTGCTATGCAAAGTATTGTTTAAAAGTAGAGGAATCTTTTCTCTAATAGTGAAACTTCTCCTTCTTTACTTCTATAAGCTCTAGCATAGTTTAAAATGATTAAAGGCACACATAAGTCAAATTTCATTTGTTTTGTCTCTGTGAAGTAATTGTATTGAGCATGTAGTTTTTCATGGTTAAAATCCCATTAGATTTACCCGTGTACCCAGAAGTGTGTGTTATAAGAGTCATAATTACAATTCCTAAGCTGCTATTCTGATTTTCACAATGCTTGAAAAGAAGGATTTTAAAACAAAGAAATTGGATTCCTTAAATTGCTCATGAATCACGAATTAATGTATTTCATTACACAATCAAGGATAAATTTTCTTGAAAACTATTTATGTAGATAATTTTTTATTCTGAAGGGATTTGTTAGAATGGTGAGTTCTTGAGTGTTAAGGGTGATTTCAAGTAATGTGAAAGTTTATATGCTTCCAATATTACAGTTTTCTTGGAAAGTATGTTCACAAAGCCTGTGACTATTGCATAGTGCATCAGGTGACCTGTCACCATCAGAATTGGTCTTCAGGTGACTTCAAATACATACAGCAGACAGTCAGTCCTGGAAAATGAGCTATGGATATGGACAGAATGCAGAATTTCACCTATTCTTAAGCAGGACTTTATTTTTCTGAGGTCCATAATAGCATCTTTGAGCAATTAACCTTAATTTTATTCATAGCTTAACTCTGAACTTTTAGTAAAAAAAAAAAAATCTCCAACAGAAAGGATATGATTTGTGAAAATCATTGTTCCTGGATACACTGTTTGTAGTAGTAAAATTAATAAGAAGATGAATTACAAAATGTAAGGGCATAAAATCCCAACACAGTGTACATGACATATAATGATAGAAGAAATAAGAAGACCACTGGCCTCAAGCCATGTGAGGCAGTAATGGAAGGCCTTTGAAACAATTTCCAAGCACCTAACTTCTCAGACACAAGCTTTCTTCCTGCTCGGTTTCCATTCAGCAAGTCTTCATTGCTCACATCCTCCCCTGAAAGACTGACTCCATCTCAGTCTTCCTTCTGCAGCCCAGGTGCAGACCACACCAGACAGAAAATCAGAGCCCCCTGCTGCACCAAAGGCCGAGCTAGCCACCAGAAGGCCAGTCCCCAACTTGGACAGAGACTCTATTGGATCAGAGCTCATGCAACTGCAAGAAATCCAAGCCACATAGATCAGAAGACCAAAGAGGAAAGAGAAACCAGGGAACAAAACATCCATCCAACAAAGACAAACTCAGAAACCAGCACTTAGACCTATAGTCATCCCAAACCCAGATGTCTAAATGCGGGTATAAGAATACGATCAACCCCCGAGGGAGTGAGTATGAGAGAGCTGGCCCCACTACTTGCCTGTCATTCGGTGACAGATGAGGAAGAGATGCCCCCCTTACCCCTCGCCCCATGCAGCAGGCAGGAGAGCTGCCCCAGGTCACGAGATGGCAGAGCTGGTCCTGCTCCTCACCAGCTGCAACACTTGGGAGAGTGGGCCCTGCACCTCACCTGGGCAGCACAGTAGTGCTAACCCTGTTGGCGGGAGCTCTGATGGGAGTCAGCCCTGAGGGTGTAAGAGTGGAAGAGCTGATCACTCCCCTCGACCGCCATGTGGTGGAAGTACAAACTTGTACAGCCACTTTGGAAATCAATACGGCAGTTTCTCAGAAAATTGGGAATCAATCTACCTCAAGACCTAACTATACCACTCCTGGGAATAAGGTCAAAGGACACTCAATCCTACCACTAGGACACTTGCTCAACTATGTTCATAATAGCTAGAATCTGGAAACAACCTAGATATCCCTCAGCTAAAGAATAGATAAAGAAAATGTGGTACAATTAAACAATAGAGTATTACTCAGCTGTTAAAAACAATGACATTGTGAAATTTGAAGGCAAATGGATAGAACTTTAAAAAATTATTCTGAATGAGGTAACTCAGACCCAGAAACACAAACATGGTATATACTCATTTGCAAGTGGAAACTAGCTATAAAGTGAAAAATAATCATGATAAGGTCCAGAGACCCTGAGAGGCTATATATCAAGGAGGGCTTAAGGGGGAGGGGGACAAGGATCTCCCTGGGAAGAGGACCTTTGATGTACAGTTTGTCCTGCCTGCAGAGTGTTCTGGGGCAGGAGCCTAGCAGAATTGTCATCAAAGAGACCAGAGATACTTCATTCAGAAACTGATGGAAGCAGATACAGAGTCCCACAGCCAAACATTAGGTGGAGCTCTGGGAGTCCTGCAGACAAGGAGGAGGATGGATCAAAGGAACCAGAGGAGTCAGGGACACCATGAGAACATGACCCATAGAATCAATTGACTAGGACTCATGGGAGCTTGCAGAGATCATGGAGTCTGTAGGGGTCTGACTTAGGTCCTCTGCATATGTTATGGCTGAGCAGCTTTGTGTTCCTGTGGGTTTCTTAATAGTGGGAGCAGGGGTGGTCTTTGACTCTTGTCTCTTGTGGGACCCATTTTGTCCTACTGAGTTGCCTCATCCAGCCTTGATGTGATGGGATGTGCCTGGTCTTACTGTAGCATGTCCTGCTGTGTTTGGTTGATGTCCCTAGGAGGCCTGCTCTTTCCTGAGGGGAAATGGCGGGGGACCTGAGAGAGAAGGGAGGTGAGGGAAGAGACTGGGGGAGGTGAGGGAGGGGAAATTGCAGTGGGGATATAAAATATGAGAGAAGAATAAAAGTAAAAGATATGAACTAAGACTAAAGCAGCATCAACATTGGAGAGACTTGGGGCTGGAGACATGACTTGGTAATTTAGAGCACTAGTTCCTGCAGGGTTCCATCTTTTGCACCCACATAGTGGCTCACAACTATCCATAACTTCAGTTCTAGGGGACTGACACTTTCTACTTTCTTCCGGCCTAAGTGGGCACTAGCCATGCATGTGATGCATACACATGCATGCAGGTAAAATACTCAGACATATAAAACAAACAAATCTAAAAAAATTCAAAGTTGGAGAGAATTGGAAGTGCAAAGAAGATAAATACAGATTTAATGACTGCTAGGTGGTAGGTCAAAGGGAGGAGAGCTAGGCTGAGTTTGCCATTGTGTGAATCCTTGTAAAGCACTAATTCAATACCTAAGAATGATAGCTGTAATCATCCTCCTCACTGCACAAAACTCACACATTTTTTTGGCACTTCCATAGGCAAAGTTGAGTCAGGGTCTGATGCGGCACCTGGCCTCTTATGGCAGAATACTTGCCTCCCAATCCTTCCTTCATTATTAGACTATAGGCTTCCTAATAATAATAATTCTGCTGCATTTAACGCTATCTCCTGCAGCTACTTTTATAAGTATTTGTAGAGCTGCAACATGAAATTCAGAGACTTGAAGATGTTTCAGACTGGAGTTTATTCTAATACTGGGAAAAGTAAATGAAGGCATCTCATCCAGTCACTGAATATGCAAGAGTTTGCTCAGTTAAGTGTTGCTAGCCTGGTAGCTTATATGTCCAGGAAACTCTCTGAAGATAGTCCATATTTGCCACAGGATTTATAATGTCCATGTGTGTGTGTCCATAAATGATACTGGAGATATAATGACTAGGCTAGTTAGATATATAGGCTTGTCACTTTAAGAACAGCTAAACAGCATTTCTCTAAGGATTAAGTACCCTGTTCCCCAAACTTCTAGAAACTCAGCCCCAAATCTCTGCCTTTTGATTCCTGAGTGATACAAGAATGGGGACTCAGCGCCAGACCACATGGAAGTCCCCTGCCTTTCATGACTCAAGGCCTCCTCACCAGATCTGTTCTGAACTGTTGGCCTGGCCTGCTGCACCCTATGGAGGCCATCTTGCCAAGCTCTCCAGTTTTATCTGGGGCCACCCAGATTTGCCTGCTGCACTCTAGACACAATAGCCTCTTCTCTTTTCCTGGCACATTGTGGCTAATTTCCCACAGGACATCCCACCCTCCTGGAGTTATGGTAACTTCTCCCTAACAGCTCTTTTGTTTATCACTCCAGTGACGGGGAAAAAAGTGTGAAGAAGAAAACAACATCAAAAACCCTGAACCTGGAAAACTTAGGCTGTGTGTAGTCCCCTCAAGCACATAGGCTCCCAAGGTGGCCACTAGTTCTTCCCCTTGAGTGCTGAGACAAAGGGACAGTGGGAATGCGGAACCTAACAAAGACACCCAAATTAGAAATTAACTTTTCTTAAGATAAAGGGGCTTTTTCTCTTCTTGTGTTTTGCAGAATACTTAAGTCGGGAGTATGGATACTTATTGTCATTTTCTGCTGTCAAAGTCCTACTTGAATTGCCATCTTTGATCTGCATTCTAGCTGCATGTTAAAGAAAGAGAAAGAGAGAGGGGAGGAAGGAAGGAAAAAAGGAGGAAGGAAGGAAGAAAGGAAAGAAGGAAGGAAAGAAGAAAGAAGAAAGAAGGAAGAAATGAAGGGAAAAAGAAAGAAATGGTGGTGATGGAAACAGTAGTAATATATAACAGTGTATTGGTTTTTTTTTTTAATACTTATATCATTATTATAAGTGTCTGGGAGTGGTATCATAGAGGAAGTTCCAACATAGGATAAATTTCTAGCCTATTTGTAAATTAAGACTTTTTTATAGCTTAGATCGACTGATTCTCTGAGACTTACATATTTAAACCACATGAACAAATATTAAGACTTAGCCTAGTAACGTATTTTTTGTTGTTTAGTAGATTAGAACCTTGAATCATAGTTAGCTCACAAAAAAAACTTTGAGTAAGATCTTTAAATAATTAAGTGAGGATATTTTTCTTTTTCTTTTGAGATAGGACCTTAAGATGTAGCCCTAGCTAGCCTGGAACTTCCTATGTAGACCAAGCTGGCCTAGAAGTCAATCTACACGCCTCTGCCTCCAGAACACTGGGATGAAAGCTGTGCTACACCAAGCCCAGCAGAATTTGTCTTTAAATTACAATTAACAAATATCCTAGGAAAAGGAAGTGCTATAATCCCTTTGTTAAGTAGAAGGTTCTCCATTATTCTGAAGTCTCTACTCATCTCAAGTGCTATTGGGATTTGTGAATTTTCTGTTGTTCTTTGTTATTATAGCATTCTAATTGAACTGACATTGTCTGCTATTAATGTTGGGGAGATGGAACAAAATAGTGTGGACAAGCTTGTTAAAGTAAGTGAACCTGTTGGAACAATGTGTAGGACAGAGTTGGATGGGGTCCTTAAGGGCATCATCAGGGGACCAAATATCACTTATGCATTTAGGAAAGAATCTCTTCCTAGCCTGTTTCTTGACTTTGGTTTTCTTTTAGGGCATCCACTGTATGTCTACTCCAAACAGAGCAAGCATGCTTCTGGGCAGCAGACAGAAGTAAGGACAGATGGATGGTGACATCCTTATTCATGGCAATAGAAAAGATATTGTGCCACAGCATTTTCTCATAATGAAGAGCCTTTTTAGGTACAGGTATAAGATGGGAAAACTCACTTATCTGGGAAGCCATGGCTTGGAGTTTCTATTTCAATATAAAGATGAGATTTTGAATGGCTAAGAGTCTCTTCTTAGGGTTCAGGCTTCTCCTCATCTGTGCATAGGACATTTTAGGACACACAATAATTCAGTCTCCATCAGTGATCAACAAGTACCTTCTTGAAGAAGGGAGCAACAGCTGTGATGGGTACTTGGAAACCATGAGCTTTCAAGAATGCTGAAGGTAAAGACATTATTCAAGGACTCTGATTCTTTATCTTTCTTTGACAGCAAGCCTCTTGAATGTACGGATTTTAGTTTTAAAGTCATGGAGGGTCCAGGTGTATGTGGATGCTTTCATTAATGACATATCTTATTAAATTTTTCATAAATTGAGTGCAAACTATTAATATAAAAAGTTATAGCATGTCAAGAACTGAGCTTTCTTGTTACACCAACGCCTGGTATTGTAAGTAAGCTGGATATTTTAGTTTCCTTAAAGTAGACTGTGTATATGATCTGTTCTCATCTACCTATCAGTCATAATCATCAATCTAGTTTGTATATATACTGTTTTGTTTTAAATTTTAAGCACTTTTATTTTTTTTAAAAATATGTTGAGAAGTGAAGTCTAGATTTTACAAAATCAATCCAGGAAACAACCCAAAACAAGGGCAAAAGGAAAAAAAATTGAAGAAACTACTGAGGTAATTTAAAGAAAGATTGCGAACCTTGTACAAAGTAAATCCAAACTGGCGCCCTCCTGCTGTAAATGTGCCAAGTACTAAGCATAAATGATAGCTTAACTATTGTTGCTTACACTTAATAATGTGATATGGGACAATCATTTAATTTTTTCTTTTTATTGAAAATTGATTCCTTTCTCATACAGTATATTCTGATTTTAGTTTCCCCTCCCTCCACTCCTCCTGTTTCCTCCCTACCTCATCTCCCCTAGGGATCCACTCCCTTTTTGTCTCTCATTAGGAACAAACAAACAAACAAACAAACAAACAAACAAACAAACAAACAGGCTTCTAAGAGATAGCAACCAAGCACGACTAAATAAAATATAATGAGATGAAGCAAAAACTATCATATTCAAGTTGGACAAGGCAACCAAACAGGAGAAGAAGAGTTCCAACAGCAGGCATAGGAGTCAGAGACACACTTGTTCTCACAGTCTAGAGTCCCATAAAAATCCTAAGCTAATAGCTATAACATATACAAAGATGACCTGGTGCAGACCCTGTGCTTGCTGCTTCTGTCGTTGTGAGCTCATAAGCATTTTGCTTAGTTGATTTCCATAGTGGCTGTATAAGTTTTCACATCCTCATCAGCATTAACTATTACTTGTGTTATCAAACTTGGATATTCTGACAGGTATAAAATGTAATATCAAAGTAGTTTGATTTGCGTTTCCTTGTTGGGTAAGAATGCTGAACATTTCTTTAATTGTTTCTCAGCCATTTAAGATTCCTCTATTGAAAATTCTTTGGTTAGATCTGTATCCAAATTTTAGTTGGGTTATTGGATATATCTAGTTTCTTGAGTTCTTTTTATATTTCAGATATTAGTCCTCTATTGAACGTGGAGTTGGTAAAAAGACCTTTTCTCATTCTGTAGGCTTCTTCTTTGTCTCACTGATGGTGCCCTTTGCATTACACAAGCTTTTCAGTTCCTTGAGATCCCATTTACTAATTTTGATCTTAGTGCCTGGTATTCTGTTCAGGAAGTTCTCTCCTGTTCCAATGCATTCAAGGCTATTCCCCCACTTTCTCTTCTATCAAGTTCAGTGGATCTGGGTTATGTTGAGGTATATGATCTACTTGGACTTGAGTTTTGTGCAGGGTGATAAATATCTGTTGAAACTTGCTATGTGTGTGTGTTCAATTTTGGAGAAAGCTTCATGAGGCACAAAAAAGAAGTCATACTCTTTTTTGTTTGAGTGAAATGTTCTATAAATATGTAATAGGTCCATTTGGCTTATAATATGTTAGCTCCAGTATTTCTCTGTTTAGTTTTTACCTGGATGACCTATCCATTGGTGAGAGTGGGATACTGACATGTCCACTACCAGTGTGTGAGGGTTAATATGTGATTTAAAGTATAGTGGTGTTTCTTTTACAAACTTGGGTGCCCTTGTGTTTGGGACATATATGTTAAGAATTGAAATATCATCTTGGTGGATTTTTCCTTTGATGATTATGTAGTATCCTTCCCTATTTCTTTTGCTTAGTTTTGATTTGAAGTCTATTTTGTTAGATATTAACATGGCTATACCAGCTTGCTTCTTAGCTTTCAATATCTTTTTTCAACTCTTTATCCTGAGGTAATGTCTGTCCTTGATGTTGACATGTGCTTCTTAGATGTAGAAGAAGACTATATTCTCTTTTAGTATCCATTCAGTTAGTCTGTATCTTTTTATTGGGGAATTGATACTACTGATATTGAGAGATATCAATGACCAATCATTATTGATTCCTGCTGTTTTGTTAGTGGTAGTGGTGGTAGTGTGTGTGTGTACATGTGTTTCCCTTCTTTTGATTTTCCTGGTGTGAGATTACTTATTTCCTCTGTTTTCATGGGTGTAGCTAACTTTACTAGGTTGGAGTTTTCCTTTTAGTAACTTTTGTAGGAACTGGATTTGAAGATAGATATGGTTTAAATTTGGCTTTATCATGGAATGCCTTATTTTCTCTACCTATGGTGATTGAAAGTTTTGAGGGGTATAGTAGGCTAGGCTAGCATCTGTGGTCTCTTAGAGTCTGCAGCACATCATTAACGCCTGAGATTCTCTCTTCCATCTCTTGTATTCTGTTGGTGATGCTTTCCTCTGTAGTTCCTGTTTGAATTCCTAGATTTTTTCGTTTCCAGAATTACCTCAATTTGTATTTTTCTGATTGATTTCATTTCTATTTTTCGGTCTTGAACAATTTTATTCATTTCCTTCAACTTTTTGTTTTCTTTGACTTTTAAGGGGATTTATTAATTTCCTTCAAATTTTTTCTTCTGGACTTTGTTAAGGAATGTATTGATTTCCTCTTTGAAAACCTCTATCATCTTCATATAGTTGATTTTAAGGTCTTTTTTCTTGTGCTTCAGCTATGTTAGAATATGCAGGACCTGCTGTTGTAGGGTAGCTGGGCTCTAGTGTGGCCATATTGTCCTGGCTGCTATTTATTGTATTTTTATGTTGGCATCTAGGCATCTGAGTTGGGATAATTATAGGTCTAGGTGCTTGTATCTGTGTTTGTCTTTGTTGGGTGGGTGTTTTGTTCCTTGGTTTCTGTTTCCTTTCTGGATTTTCAGAGAGTATAATGGTTGTATGATCCTTGTTTTTCTGACCTGCTCAGCTTAGGAGTGTTTACAGTGGGTGCCTGCTGGTGTTGGAGGCTAGGATACTGGGATGAATTGGGCAAGGGAAGGTAGAAGGAGATCTTTGTGATCTCTCTGAAATAGTATCAAAGAGGAGAGGGAGACCACAGCATGTTTCCTGCTGCAGATCTGGGGATAAAACTGGGGTGATTGGATATCAGGAGCATTGGAGAGGTGTGGGTCTACCTTCAGCCTATTTGTTGTCATGGGGGGGGAAGCCCTTGGGGTAGAGGGGAGTACCTGTTGGGCTTGGGGTCTGGAACAAAGCAACAAGTTGGGGTAGAAAGGTTAGAAGGGGAAGATCTGTGGGATCCATAGGAGATGGGAGTGAGGGGAACAGGGAAGACTGCCAAGGGTATTCTGCTGATGAGCCTGGGGTGACACTGAGAGATTGGATCTGAGGGAATAGAAAGAGAAGAGAAGTTTTGCAGACAGCCTACCTGGTTTTCTGGTAGGCCTGGCCTGTGGTTTAGCACAGGTTACCTGCTGGAGCTGATGGCTGGGATACAGCTATGGAACTGGGGTTGGGATAGGTGATAAGTAAAATATTCCCTGGTAGTGGGTAACTCTACCAATACAGTAAGTCAGATCAGACCAAATTAATAAGTCCAGGTTTTAATATAAGCAAAGCATTCCCACGTGGTCTTGGGAAAGGGAGGAAACCATGAGTCTGTGGCAAGTCTATGGGCCAGGACTTAAATACTCTGTAGGTGTGGTCTTAAGCATCTCAAGGGAGGAGCTGCCACTTGTCAGGCTTTTTCATGGGTTGGGTCTGGAGAGAGGTGGCACCTAGATGGAGCTTCCACCTAAACATCCCAGACTCCTTGGTTAGATGGGTGCTGATTCAAGTCTGACTACTTCCTGCAGGCATGGGACAACATGGGGAGGGGAAGTTGGGAGCCAGTGGGCTCACACTCAGTGGGAGGGACGGTGAAGAAGCATTCAGTTAGCTGTCATCCTGGTGACCTCAGGAACCTATTTCCTGAGGAGGCAGAGAAGGCAGGTTGCTAGGAGAAAAAAAATTGATTATTGACACTGGCCCTATGAATGAGGCTATCAGTAGGAAGAGGGAAGACTGTCAGTGTGGAGGGCCACAAGGATATATCATAGAGATCCAGCTGTGAATTAAAGCTATACTTTGAACAGCCAAGGGTCTGTCGAAAGGCAAAGCCGTTTATTATGAATATTTGGTGTTATCCAGCTTTTAATATTTCAGCTGTCTTCTGCTATGAAATTCTTTCATGCCTAAAACAGTTCAGCTCCTCAGACCTGCTGAACTTCTAGGTAACTAACTTCCCTGCAGGAGCCAGTACTTGGATAAGGTCACATAGGCAAAGACAAGCTGGCAGGAGACGGCTTAGCTTTGTTTCTTGTGCTAATGATGCTCAGACCATCCTCTCGCCTTGAGGCCTAGTGGCTTTCCAGAGCAATTGACTGAGAACAAAAGAGGTTTTTACATATCAAGGTGGAAGATGGGGAGGCAGAGCATCCCGTGGCCAGGGGAAGGAAAGTCAGGCATTTTTCTGTAAAGAGATAGAACGGCATGACCAGGGAGAAGAGAAGAACACAGAGGTAATGTAGATGATAAGGCAGAACTCCTGAGGCAGGAGTATAGAGCAAGCAGAGATGGAAGGAGAAGAAACAGAGGATGAAGATGAGGAGGGAAGCATAAGAGCTTAGTTGTTAGCAGGACTTTGAGGGAACTGTTAAAAAAGGGGACAAAGAGGAACTGAGTGTCAGGACAGAACTGAAGCTATGGAGACAGGATTTCACCTCAGAAAAATAAAGTAGGTAGATAAGGAGCTTGGGGTGCATCTAGCGTTATTCCTGCCCTGAATGCCTGATGGAGCTGGAGCTCTGTAGATAAAGTTTTGTCTTAGAGGAATGAAGTTAACAGACATAAGAGCATGTACATAGATCTTTTTTCCTCAGATATCCCACGCCGTACGTAGCACAATCCCCGGACCCCTGGGTGATCCATATGTCAGAAAGAATGGAATGGAGATATGCTTTTGTTGTACAGGCAAGGTTGAATGAGCCAGACTAAAGAATAGATATTCCCTTGAGTCTGGAGTGGTGGTACCAGCACTGATGTCCCAGGAGCTTGGGGGGATGCCACACTAAATCAGGGGATGATGTGTTCCAGGAGTACTTTAGCCACCACATCTGCTGTTTCCCTGAAGGTGGGAATGTGAGTCAACCTGTCAATACTCGCCCGGTTGGTATCCTCCAAACTGGTGCAGGGACAGGTATATATGGATGGCCCCCTTCAGGTTGGCCTTGGCACAAGTCTGGTAGGACAAGTGTACCTGTAAAACACATTTGAAGATGGATGGGGTCAAAGGGAGGCTCTAGAGACTGATTTTAGTTTCCACCAGGCCAGATTTCTTGATTCAGTGGCAGAACTCTTTTCCAGGAACATGCAGGTGTCTGTAAAACAACTGAAACAGATTTACATCTTGGTGACATAGCAAAAAGCCTCTCTGCAGTCCTAAAATCTGGGACCAGTAAAATCCACAGAAATTTAAGAACTTCTGAAAACTGTTTGCAGTCTTTGGGCCAGGGGTAGGGGAGGCTGTTAAACTGGTAAGGCTATCAGTACCCTAGTCATAAAAAGCCATCAGATCTGAGAAGGATGGACAAATGAGGAGAAGCGAGACAGCGAGACAGCTTTCCAGTTACCTAGGCAGTCTCAGATTTCTTTGTGGTTGTTAGGGGACAGAAGTCCCAGTATTCAGCTGCCAAGCCCAGACTTTCTTGTGGGGTAGGAATTTGGGGAGAATGACCTACCTTGTCTTGGCAAAGTAAGGTAATCATTTCCCCAGTGTCCTGCTTGTTCACAGTCTGGCCAGGGTCTTGGCACAACAGTTAAGGTGCAAAGCAGTTAACTGCTCTGTGGCTAGCTTTGCTACATTTAAAACAGGCATCTAGGTGAAAGTTCTGTGACCATTCATCTTCCTTGGAGATACAGGATGCTGCCACGCACTGGCATGTCTCTATTATGAGAAGCTTTATTATTAAAATGCCATATTCTCAGATCTCTGAAGCATTTGAGGATCAGGGTATACTTATCTGTTAGGTATATCTGAAATAGACAAATGTTTAGGCTTAACTTTGCAAACATATACATAGGCTAAATCTAGACATATACTTTACCCAATTAGCTACAGCTTACCAATGTTAGTAAAAGCAAGATGATTAGGAGGAATATCTTAGTAATCATATTCTGTGGAAGGCAAAACCAAGTTTTAACATTGTAAACAATTTAGTGTTTTTAAAATCAATAATGAAGAGAATACTCTTACATTACAAAATCTGACTGTCAGCAAGATACATCCCTGCACATGAATGCATGGAGGTGTTGTTATAAATTTAAAATGGCATGGTGGGCTCACATGGAGGATTTTATTGGGGGAAAAGCAGAAGGAGGAGGCACAGGGTGGTCTCTGGAGATGAAAAGCCACAGGAAGAGAAGAAGAGGAGGAAGAGGAAGAGGGAGAAAGCAGGCAGGAGCCTAGGAGAGAAGAAAAGAAGGAAGGCAGGCAGGGTCCCACCTTTTAAAGGGATGGAGACTATGCAGCGATGAGCACATGACGTTGTCAGGACCCTGAGCAGGCCAAAGGACTGCCTGTGTTCTGGCGAGCACATGCAAGCAGGGATGACACACCCTGTCAGGTCCCCCAGGGGCAGGCTAGGCATGCTTGAATGCCAACAGGTGAGCTTTAATACCTCAGCAAACCAACACTGTTTTAAATCCTATCTTTTATAAACCTTTTTTTTTTTTTTTTTTGTTTGTTTGTTTTGTTTTTTTTTTTTCTTTACAGGACAGGAATTATCATACAGGAAAGTATGTTGGAGACCTAACATCTCCTTGGTGGGGCCACTCCATGTGGTCACCTTTATTTAAGATGGTGGTGAAGTCATATGACCTCTCTCTCTTTAACCTTAGCCAAGTGGTGGCTGTCCGCATGGCTGTCAGTGTAAGGGTTTGGTCTTTAATTACGTCATCAGCTTTCGCCGGTGTCCCAGCCTAAAAGGCAGGTGGGCGCTCTGTTCCCTCTTCTTCCCTTCCTTTCCGCTCCTCTCTCCCGGCGGGCCCCCTGTCTCTCTCCCTCCCCCCTCTGTCTCTTTGTCTCTCTCGTTCTCTCTCTCTCTTTCTCTCCCTCTCTCTCTCCCCCTCTCAATAAAGCTCAAAAAGGTAACCATGGCTGTGATTCTTTTACTTAGCACGCTCCTCCACCGGCTTGGCCACCGCTGGCGGTGACCAGCCAGGGGCCAGCGCCATTTAACCAGAGCCTTAGCTTATCCGGCACCGTGTAAAGAATAATACTAACAAATGGTGCCGTTCAGACTTGGATATACCACTAAACACCGAGGACCTGCTGACTGCTGCCACTTGCTGCCTCTTTCCCCCATTCAGCGAGACAGCGAGACCGCGAGCGCGTGCGCGCGCGTCTCTCGCCGCCCCCGCTGGACCCCCCACCGCTACCGCCATGATTCTTCACCACACTGCTTTCTCCGATTGGTGAGTCCCCCCCCCCACATTTTGGCCATTGAGCGTCCAGCGTCCTTCTCCCACGTCTGCAGCCTGAGATATTTCTTGCATTGGGACCACCATCGTGGGTGCGTCCTAGGGCCACGTGAGACCGGCGCGTTTATGCGCTTGACGGGGCGGCACACGCGATCCAGACTCCCGGGGAGTCTTTTTCCTCACTTGGCGGGCCCCCCACTTCTGTAGCTGACGAGCTAATTAGTGGCTTGTGGCAGGATCCGCCCATGGTTTCGGGGACGCTTGAGGCCTTGGCTCCGGATCACGTTTTTTTTTTTTATTTTTATTTTTTATTTTTTCTCTCGGCTGCAGCCATGGGACAAGGGGCGGATACATTGGTGGATAGGGGCGGGCACTAGTAAACCTGGCCGAAAAAACAGCGCAGGCACTAGTAAACCTGGCCGAAAAACAGCGTCTCGGGGACTTCTGCCAGCTAATGGGCACATAAGAGTTACTTTATCTTCAAGTTCTCCAAGCTTTCTGCTAAAGTTCTAAACCCTTCTCCTTCTCTACTTCTGCGCCTCCACGTGGAACCTTTTCCGTCTGACTTCCGCTGGCAGTGGGCGGGCTCAAATGGGTGGGCTTGGACGGCTTCTACGACTCGTCCTAACTAACTTTAACTCCACCCACTCATTCCCAAACTGCCTTGTGAAGCACAGGCGGGTCTGGAAGTGGCTAATTTCCATACAAATAAGTTTACTGTAGTCAGGATGGCTCTTAAGCCAAAAATCAGCTTATAGCCTCAGACAAGTCTTCCGAAAGTATCGGTTTATAATCTGCCTACTGACAGATCTTCCAAAAGCTGTCCTTAAACCACCATTCATCAAGAAAAAAAAAAATTTTCAGGACACGGAGTAAAATCCGTCTCTTGTTCCCCAGACCTCCCCGACTAAAGCTTAAGCATCTGGAGAGCAAGGCTCCTGACCCCACAGGCAAAAGAGTCATCTGTGGCATTTAAGGTGTGCCGGGAAAGGGATAAAAGCCCAAAAACAAAATGGCCAAGTACTGGCACTCGCTGACTCCCAAAAGCTGTTGGGTCCCTGTTTTAAGTGAGGAAAAGGCCATGGGCTAGCGGATGCCCTGCCAGGCCATCAACAGCCTTGTTAAAGGTGCCGCCTAGAAAGACAAAGAGTCAGCTGACTGCCCCCAGGCGCCAATATGCATGGGTACATGAAGCTAAGACCTCCAGCATCCTAGGCTTGGCTACAGACATGGCAGGGAACCCAGAACGCAGCAGGGAAGTGATCCGTTTCTTTCCTTCTGGACACCAGAGCCACTGACTCAGTCCTGGGAGTTTTGGGATGCCACCTCTCTTTTATTGTCGGGTACAGAGGACAGCTTTACCACCCCACCAGATTTAATTACATTTTCAGAGCTACTTAATGAAAAAGATTTCCACCTAAAATAAGAGCTCATTGCTTCACTCCAGATCCACTGCCTGTGTTTCTCACGTGCATATAGACAGGGCCCTGATCTTTGCCTTGTCCCTAATTCCAATAAATAAATAAATTCTCTTGTACCACAAGCTTTTCTCTTCCCAGTTCCCTGTTCTAACTCACTGTTCAGCTAATGAATGGTTCAGGCCCACCACAGAGCCGGAGTCCAGAGATCATCAAGTAAGAAACTGTAACAGCTAAAAGATATTTACACCCCCAGACCCAAAAGTGTCTGGGCGCTACAAAAAGACTTTAATGTAAACATCTGTTATTATGAGATGCTTTTAACAATTGATCACCTATCTCCTAAATGCTGAACTGGTAAAGGAAACAGGTGCTTTAAAATAATCTGTCTCTGATAAAACTTAACATGTTTCAAAATCCATAGGGACAGGCCAGATTTACCTCAGATAAATGTCAACATAAAATAATAATGATTCTTTTCTCTCAAGTTTTTTTTCTGTGTCACCAGCATCTTGTCAGACAAAAAGTTCCCAGCCACAGTCAAGAGGGATACATGTCTCCAGAACAACGGATGACAGACAGCATCCCACAATGCCTGTCTACCTAGGAAAACTCCCCTTCTCCATTCCCCGCAGAGCCAACCGACGCCCAATTGTCAGCTGGAAGCAGTTTTTGTGAGGAATGATGCCCCTAGTCCCGTCTACCTTTTTTTTTATAATAAGAGAAAGTCTGGGATGTAAGGGTTTGGTCTTTAATTACGTCATCAGCCTTCACCGGTGTCCCAGCCTAAAAGGCGGGTGGGCGCTCTGTTCCCTCTTCTTCCCTTCCTTTCCGCTCCTCTCTCCCGGCGGGCCCCCTGTCTCTCTCCCTCCCCCCCCTCTGTCTCTCTGTCTCTCTCTTTCTCTCTCTCTCTTTCTCTCCCTCTCTCTCCCCTTCTCTCTCTCTCTCTCTCTCTCTCAATAAAGCTCAAAAAGGTTAACCATGGCTGTGATTCTTTTACTTAGCACGCTCCTCCACCGGCTTGGCTGCTGCAGGCGGTGACCAGCCAGGGGGCAGCGCCGTTTATCCAGCGCCGTGTAAAGAATATAAGCGCCGTAGCTTATCCAGCACCGTGAAAGAATATAACTAACAGTCAGTACTTAATTAGGGTAGTGGCAGACCACGTGTTGTTTTCCAGAGCAGTACCATATTTGGAGTTACAAGTTTTACAGATTTTAAACCATACCCAACTCCTTAGCTGTTTTTTCATCATAAGAGGGTAGAACAGCATAAAATAACTTTCTCTGTCATCACACTCTGAGCCTAGGCCTCTAGTTGTAGTAACAGCTGAACTATTAGCAAAACACGTAAACTCAGGCATCCAAGACCAGTTAAAAACAAGCCCGCAGCGGCCACATCATTCACACAGAAGAAAACATACAGGCACGGACCCATCCATCCATACAAAGTAGATAGGACATTTTTTTAACAGAAAGAGAAACCAAACTTTCTGTGGGGAAACCGTGTCAGCCGTGCCAGGTGCTGTCAGTCATGGTGCCAGAATGCACCGGAGTCCGGAGAAGACAGCACTATGGGGGTGGGGTGAGCGGGGGGTGGGGGGTGGTGGGGTGAGGGGAGTGAAAAACAGAGCAGCAGCAGGCTGCCCAGTGGAGCGAGCTGGAACACCAAGTGGAGGATTTGGAAAAAGATTTTACTGGGGAGAGGAAGGTGTAGCAGCGTTTATTGATAGAGAACGGTTTGTAGCAGGCAGAATTTTAGCGAAGTATGGGGGAGGAAGAGCACGGGAAACAGACCAATGGGAGCAGTTGGTGGAGGGGGAGGGGCAAGAGCCATGTGCTGGGCTTGAAGCCATGAGGTCTCCGGCTGTCATTTACATGTCGTAACAAACAGAAGAAAGAGACATTTAAACAGAAGAATGAGAAGTAACCAGTAAAAGTGGGAGAGCAGTCAGGGATGGGGGGTGAGGTGGGGTGGGATGCAAGGCTCAAGAATCCAAGGTGAATTGGGGTATATTTTGTAAAAGACACCCCAAGGATGTTTGAGGATCTGGCTTAGACCCCCAGCTATCGATTTCACAAGTTTGTGGGTCATGTGGGCAGAGAAAGATCTAAAGCCTGAAGGTCCTTCCATCTCAGGCATCCAGGGAGGATAGGATTGCGTGGAAATGGGTTGAGGTTGCCCATTGATGAATGGTCACATCTTGGCAGAGTACCCCATTAGGAGGGGTACTTGTGGTGATATTGTGTTCCCCAAAATATTGTGCACCCTAATAAACTTATCTGGGGTCAGAGAACAGAACAGCCCCTAGATAAACATAGAGGCCAGAAAATGGTGGCACACACACCTTTAATCCTAGCATTCGGAAGGTGGAGATCCGTCTGGATCTCTGTAAGTTCAAAGCCACACTGGAAACAGCCAGGCATAGTGACACACGCCTTTAATCCCAGGAAGTGATGGCAAAAAGCAGAAAGGTATATAAGGCATGAAAACCAGGGACTAGAGGCTGGTTAAACTTTTAGACTTTTAGCAGCACAGTTCAGCTGAGATTCATTCTGGATGAGCACTCAGAGGCCTCCAGTTTGAGGAAACAGGATCGGCTGAGGAATTGGCAAGATGAGGTTGGATGTGGCTAGTTTTGTTTCTCTGACCTTTCAGCGTTCACCCCAATACCTGGCTCCGGGTTTGTTTTTATTTAATGAGACCTAAAAATTTGTTTACAGGTACTGGACCTCTAAGGGCAGTGAGTTGGAATGGGAAACTTACTGACCAAAAGCTGATCCAATCTGAGAGAGCAAGTGTGGGAGAGGAGTGTTTTTCCATGGGGTCAGGGGTTGAGAGGGAAAAGCTCAGCCCCTCCCTAGCCAACCCACAAGATGATAAGTAAAATATCCCAATATTGGGCTTTTCCAGCGATGAAATAAATCAGATCAGGCCAAATTAAAGTCCAGGTTTTAATCTGAGCAAAGCATTCCCAGGTGGTCTTGAGAAAGAGGTGGTCATGAGGGGAAACCACAAGGCAAGTCTATGGGCTGGGTCTTAAATACTCTTTAGACGTGGTCTTGAGCATCTCAGGGGGAAGAGCTACCACTTGTCAGGCTTTCTCAGGGATGGGGTCTGGGGAGAGGTCCGACCAAGGTGAGGCTTTTACCTAAACGGTAGGAGTGATAGACCCACAACCCCCCCCCCCCCCACGGTTGTGCATGTCCGGCAGACCTAGACACTTTGGCCTAGCCAGTTCCAGGTCAAAATAGCCATTTCCGGGCCAAGGCGTCTTGCGTGACCAGGACCCCGTGGCTTTGCATGGTTGCATAAGAGCGCACAACGCAGCCATGTGATCTGCGCATGCGTGGAGTAGCCACATCAACCTGTTTACACATGCACCACGCAGCCCTTATAAGCTGGCGCCATATTCCCGGCTTCCTTCTTCTTCTCTTTCTTCTTCTTCTTCTCCACACACATGTCTCTTGAGGAGGCCTGAGCACTTGTCTGTCCTTTTCTCTTATCTTAATAAAACTCTTGTTAGTGGATTCTGTCGTGTTTCGTGACATTTCCTTGCAGAGTAAGAGCGCCGATAAATAACTAACAAGGAGGGGATGGTGTGTGGGATCCACAGACATTGGCAAGCCAGGAGGAAGATTACAGCTGATGTTCTGTTGCAGCACTTTGTCCAGGTGGGGGGTTTGGGAGTTGGGGGGGGGTTGAATTTGGAGGGGAGGAGGGAGTGGTGAGGGTCTTCAGTTAACTTACTTGTTTCCCTGTTTTGCTTAGCTGGTGTATTCCCAGTGAATTACTGCTGGTGTTGGAGGCTGGGATGACGGGATGGCTTGGCGGAGGGAAAGTTAGGGGAAAAGATCTTTGTGCACCATTGGAGATGGGGTGGGAGAGAGGAAGAAGAAAGCAATGGGTTGGGTTTCCTGCTACAGAGTTGGGGGGTGGGGGGGGGGGCTGGATCTCAGGAGCTGTGGGAGAGGTCTACCTCCAGCCTACTTGTTGCCCTAGGAGAAGCAGTCCTCGGATTAGCAGGAGGTGCCTGCTGGGGTTGGAGTCTGGAGCAAAGCAACAAGCCTGGGGAGGAAGGTTGGAAGGGGAAGATCTATGGGATCCAATGGAGACGGGGGTGGGGCAGAGAAGTTTGCCAAAGATGTTCTGCTGCCGAGCTAGGGATCAGACTGGGATATTGATCTGGGGGAAAAGAGAGAGAGGAGACGGTCTGCAGAGAGTATACCAGGTTTTCTTTTGATTGTGGATTATAATGGCTGCTTGGATACACATTAGCTATTGCTGAACTGTACTCTAGATTTTAAGAGCAATCATTACAGAAAATGATGTGCCAGATATTTCTTTGAATCCTATTATACTGTTTAGGAATGTGTCTTCAGTCTTTAAGTTATTTTAGAGTTTTATTTGCCTTTTCTCAATGGTCTGTAGCCTGAGTCTGAGATGCCTAATGTGAATGATAAATTCATTTTGACCTTGTACAAAGTCAGTGCCAAATCATAAGACCAAGTTTCTATTTTCAAGTCTAAACTTTGTTCACAAAACAACAAAATACTCTGCAAATGATAAGCTGCAAGAAGTGAATATGTCAGTAGTTTTCTACCTATTTTTGTTTCATTCTAGGTAGTTTATGCATTATGATTGCAGAATATTCTTGTATTTTAAAAGACCTTCAGGGAAGCCAGATTGTGGCAGGACTTCAATCTGTCTGCATATCAGCAATTTAATTATTTCAAAAAAGCTTTGTTTGCATGGTCTTAAATAATTTATTTAAATAAAATAATTAAATGAAATATGCAATGTATATAAATATAAAAATAGATAAAAAGTACAAATATGCATTATCTTTCTTTTCTTTTAGAATTTACGTTTAAAACATAACAAAATAGCTGTTCATTGGGTCTCACACCATTCCTCAGCAAGGATCCCACTTATAGCAGCAATTCTTTTAAGTACATGATTTACTGCGTATCTTAACTATGGATTTAAACTCAGTATTAAGTATATAAATTGATTCTGCAACCATAATGAAGAAGAATAAAAGAGGAAGTCTGATGGAGACATTTTGTCTTCTTTTAATTCATTAAAATAGTTTGGTGATGTAGAAGCCAGAGTTTCATGCTTGCTAGGCAGATGCTCTCTGTGTCTCACCTTTATTTAAGACTTTTGTCAAATGCAGCTATTTTTCTTTAGCATACAATTAAGTGAGGTGGACCTAAGGAGGCCTAGTATTGGAAGAGTGGCACTGTTAATGTTTAGAAAGTAAGTGAATAAAAATATAGCAAGTAGTTTCCAGCTGTGTAAAAGCCAATTTATCATGAGGTCTTCATGAGGTATGTGCTAATTTTAAGTTTTTTGATTTTTTTTAATAGCTAACATTGAAATGTAGCAGAAAAAGTAAAAACAATGACTAGATTTAAAGACCAGTATATGTGTGTGTGTGTGTGTGTGTGTGTGTGTGTGTGTGTGTGTGTATGCAGGAATGCTTGTTTGCCTATGTACATGTCTTCTGACTGACCTCAGGTTTACTAACTGTAGAATATAACTTGTCTTATTCACTTTTCACTGGGTCTAGAAGGAGACTAGGCTGTGCATGATTGGGCAATGCTATTATCCAACACCAATAAATACATTTCAATATGGTATGTATAATTTGTTTCTAAAGCCCACATTAATAAAAAGGCCAAGGGAATGAAAAGATATGTGAAGTGCTTTACCATGCAAAAAAGAAAATTAAGTGTCAGGCTTTAATATTTAAATTGCTAAACATTACTCATGTATTTAGAAGTTGGGACTTGCTTATAATTTTATGTTCAATTTAGGGCTATATGTGATGCTATTTTTCAATATCATCGAAATGCACTTTTCAAAAGAACAATGTCTGTCTTAAGAGTGTTTTATTCAGTTTCATTTGTAATGAGGAAAAATGAGAGACGCAGTGGTTATTTGTCATCAGAATGTATTATGGAAGTAGACAGAGCTAAGTAATCTTTTCTAACATGTGAAGGAGGAGTGGAGAGTGCCTGGCACCTTTCCTGGGTAAGGAGTTTGTCTTCGTGGATTGTCCGCTTCACACAGGAGCACATCAAGATGCTTTCAAATCTACCTTCTCTTCACATCAGCTAACCAGTAGGGATCCCAGTCTATCCCATGGAGTCACAGGAAGAAGCTTCCTAAGTGTCCCACCCTTCCTCTCCCATCTACACACCATTTTCTTCACATTCGTGCCATGTGCCTTTGAGAGGAGACATAGACTTCATTTGGAAGTGAATTTTATACAAACATCAGGACTCATATCCATAGACAGCGCTAAAACTGTAGAATTATAAATTTGCTAAGAATTTCCTAACATGAGTAGAAAATTTAATCTGAAAGGTCTTAATAAGACCTACATAGTTCCATAAGGTAAGATTACTTTGTATTTTTATCATTTCAGAAAAGGTCTAATAGCTTTCTTCTCTGTTTCTTTATACTGGATAAGAGTGAATTCAACGGCAGCTATAGATGTTTGCTACCTGGTGACCAGACAATAAACAAATACGGAATGCAGTCTATCTTCAGCCAGGTGTTACACTAGTCTCAACATTTCTGCTTCAGAGAATTCATTTCCATGGTTCTCCTCTAAGAATTTTAAAGAACAGAGTATGGCCACTGGTAGGTTGCCCATTCTCTGATGGATGTCTCCACAGCCAGGTACACACAGGCCTGGACAGCATTAATTGGACTCTGTGGAATAGAGGCAGAGGCTAGGGCAGAGGCAGAGGCATGAAAGGATATAAAGTTTGGAAGTGGATATGTCTGGTTAGGTGGAAGGAGGGATGGGAGGGTTGACATGATCAAAATACATCATACACATAATGAAAGTCTCAAGAATAGATACAAGTGTTATTTAAAAAGACATAAAAGCCTAGCGGTGGTGGTGCACGCCTTTAATCCCAGCACTTGGGAGGCAGAGGCAGATGGATCTCTGTGAGTTCAAGGCCAGCCTGGGCTACCAAGTGAGTTCCAGGAAAGGCACAAAGCTACACAGAGAAACCCTGTCTTGAAAAAAAAAAAAAAGACATGAAAGAAATTTTATTGAATTTGTGCTTATGGTTAAGTTAAAAATACACCTATATTTCCAAAAAAAAAAATTGTATTTATCCAGTGGTCACTTCTCCTTAGCCAGTTATGGCACTCAGTGACTTAAAGAGCAGAAGTCTCATATCTCACTGTTTTAAAATCCTCTAGGCCATAATGTATTAGAACTTGCCATATGTACCATTTATTTCCCTATTGATGCTTTTATCACCTCTTTGGTTATGTTGTTTCTTGGCATAGGTGTGTGGATTCATGAAGATCAGTGGAAAGAAAACTCAGAGGCACCTTAAGAATGAATTTAGCCTTTCGAGGCTGCAGGGGGATCCAGTCTCTAAGGATTGAAATACTTTCCCTTCACCCAGGGCATTTTTATTTTTCTCTATATTTATAGTTTAGCCAGTTGATTTCCATATGTTCAAAACAACCTGAAAGAAGTTCCCAAAAATACAATGCCAAGTGCAAATTCCTTGATTCATCAGGTATTACGGTTTTCCGGGTTCCCTGAACCAAGTTTTGCATAGGCCTTTGTGTCCTAGAGAGACTCTGAGACAAGACTCACATAGGGCAACAAGGGAAACAAAAGGTGTCTGCTAAACAAAAGGTGGATTAGAGCCAGGTGCTACTCTGTGGAGCCCAGGTCAGGTGTAGCCCAGTGGGGAGTGCAGCCACACTGCTGTATTTTACAATAGTTTATTTTTACATTTTTACTTCTGTGTATGTGTGCCCATGTGCACATACATGCAAGTGCCTGTGGAAGTCAGAAGAAGGTTTCAAATTTCCTGAGGCTGGAGTCACAGGTAGTTGTGTGGAACTGCATGTGGGTTCTGGGAACTGAACTCAGGTCCTCAGCAAGAACATTGCTCACTCTTAGTTCTTGAGCTGTCTCCAGAGCCTTGGTTCTGCTGTGATTTGAGAGCTTACTGATCCTCGTGGGGAATCTGTCTTTGATAGCAGAGCTTGTAGAAGTGAGTAGATCCTGATGGCTTCAGGACATTCTCTCTAAACATTGTCCCACAACTGCTGACTACTTCATTGCCACTTACCCCACCCCCCTCTATTTGGCTGAGAGGCCCTTGTACTACTTCTTTTGTGTTCTAGTTTGAACTTGCTTCCTGACTTTGAGGGACACACCAGGAACTTTTCTCAGTTGGGCAGAGGCGTATGTATTTCTAAGGAGTACCCTAGAAGGAAAGAGGTATAGTCAAAATACTAAACGGTCTTATTAATAAAAACCCGGAGCCAGATATGGGGGTTAAAACCTGAGAGATCAGAGAGGAATAGGAAAAGCCACAGCTAACCTCACCTCACCAACTCCGCAGCTTCCAAAGAGACCTAGTTCCTATATACCAACACCTATATTCCTTTCTGTTCTGCTAACTCTTTTCCTCTCTACATTCAGCTACATCACTTCCTCTTCCTGCCCAGCTCTGTCACTTCCTGTCTTGTCTGTACAGACCTCCAGACCTTTATGGTTAGTGATGGGATTAAAGGTGTGTACCACCACGTGTGGCTCTGTTCCCTTGAACTCACAGAGATCCAGACAGTTCTCTGCCTTCTGAGTGATAGGATTAAAGGCATGTGCTATCATTGCATGACTTCTATGTTTAATATAGTGGCTGGCTTTTTCCTCCCATCTTCAGATAAACTTTATTGGGGCACACAGATAAAATATCACCACAAAGAGGGCCTTAGAAAACAAAGCAGAACGTCCCTTGATGTTCATTTCCTTCTGCAAGTATCTTTTGAAAATGGCTGCACATCTGAGGGTAAGATGACAGAATTCCATCCCTGCATGCTACTAATCCATCACATGGTGTGTGGTTTTCATCAAACATACATCTAAAATATGGGTATCAGTGTCACTCATTTTATTAATTTTATTTCATTTAAAAACTAATTTTATTTTATTTAAAAATTTTTAAATGCATTTTGTGTGTGTGTGTGTGTGCACGCGTGTGCACGCATCATACACATATGCATGTCATAGTACATGTTAGAATTCTACCCTTACTCCAGCTGCGTGACCGCCCATGCGCAGTTCAGGAGTTAAGTAAAGGGTCTTGTATCTTACATCATCAGCGAGCACTGGTGACTATGTGCATGCACACGGCGTGGTCACGCAGTCAGTGCATGCGTGGTGTAGCTCCATAAGCCCACGTGTGCATGTTCAACGGGAACCCTTAAAAAGCTGGACACAGACCCCACCCTCTCTCTCTGTTCTACTCTGTCTCTTCCCCACCATCTGTCCCTCTCTCTACACAGGCTCCTTTCCCAGGCCTGGTTCTCCTGTACTGCCCTCACCCCTCTTCCTAATAAAGCTCTGAAACTGATACTGGGTTCTGTCATGACCATGACCTTTCTTAGCCACTAACTGGCGCTGCTTATCATTTCAGTACATCCATGGAAGTCAGGAGACCGCTTGCTCAAGCCAGTTCTTTCCTTCTATCCTGTGGGTCCCAGATAGGGAAATTGGGTTGTGAGGTGTGGTGTCAAGTACTTTTACCTGCTGAGCTATCTCACAGGCTCTCATTATTTTAAAATTCAAGATTTTTCTGCCTATGGTTATAGCAAGATAGTCAAAGGGATATCTATGTTAGTGATACAGCTTTATTTTTTCCCTCACCATGTCATGATTGCAATACAAACTTTCCTTTGAGCTCTTTCTTTCTTGTGTCACCAAGAGGGTCAAGGACACTGAAATCAAGGACTTTGTGTCCCCATGTGGTTACTCCTTCCTGGAGAAGAAAAGAGACAATATTTCTCAAAGTTTGGTTTCTGTTCCTAGAATGATAGGCCCTCCATCAGTCCCTTGTCTGACTTTTGTTGGAGAATCCTCTGCTTCAGATCTGGCCACTGCTCTCTACTGCTGGATGCTACTCTTCTGAGCTTCCTTGTCAACTTCTTTCCACAGTTCAACTTCATGTTGAACTTCCTCTGCTCCAGAGATAAAAGTCAGCATTAAATGCCAGTGCATCAGCCAGGCTAGCCCAGCCCCAAGTCTTTGGATTTCTCAGAGCGAAGAGTTAGAGCAGCTCATATTCTATGAGGAAGGATCCAGTCAGTAAAGAGTGAATGATTCATAGTGTTGAATGGCTTCCATAGGTTGAATCAGCTTTGTCCTACTTTAAAGTTCTTGTTGGCCAGATGTGTGATTGCTGGCCATATAGTCACTGAAGTAAGAACTACAGGGATTGTGCCAACCTGGAGGATGCTGTCCAGTTAGGCTCTCTGACTGGTGATTGTGCTGTCACTGTTTTATTAATCAAAGCTTGCTCAGTCAGCACTCTCTCCTGCCAACCTTTGCCTCAACACAATCTGACAGTTATTAAATATATTTCACAGTAAAGGTGTTTTTTGCTTTATTGGGTCAGCCCATAGTTCTTTGCCCATCATCAAAGGCACTTTACTCATATCTCAACCAACAGTTATGTCATTGATATATAATGTTTCTTTCATATTTTATAATATACATTTTCATATTTCTTTGTATTAAAAGGATTATCCAAGGAATCAAGCTACATGCCATTTTTTATTATTAAGAAATTTTCTATTAATTTTACATACCAACCACAGATACCCCTCTCCTTCCTCCTCCCACCCCCTAGCCTTCCCCCTCAACCCACCTCTCATTCCTACCTCCTCCAAGGCAAGGCCTCCAATGGGGAGTCAGCAGAGCCTGGTACAATCCCTTGAGGCAGATTCAAGGCCTTCCCCCTGCACCAATACTGTGTAAGGTGTTCCACCATAGGCACTGGGTTCCAAAAAGCCCACTCATGCATAAGGGATGGATCTTGACCCCACTTCCAGGGGTCCCCTTAAGCAGGGCAAGCTATACAACTGTCTTACCTATGCAAAGGGCCTATTCCAGTCCCATGGAGGCTCCACAACTATTGGTCCACAGTTCGTGAGTTCCCATTAGTTTGGTTTGGTTGTCTCTGTATGATTTCCCATCATGATCTTGATGCCCCTTGCTCATAGAATCCCTCTTCTAGCTCTTCGACTGGATTCCTGGAGCTCAGCCTGGTGCTTGGCTGTGGATCTCTGCATCTGCTTCCATCAGTTACTGGATGAAGGCTCTATGATGAGTTAAGATATTCACCAATCTGATTACCGGGGTAGGCCAGTTCAGACATCCTCTCCACTGTTGCTAGTAGTCTAAGTTGGGGTCATCCTTGTGGATTCCTGGGAACTTCGCTAGCAACCTGTTTCTCCCTATCCCCACGATATCTCCCTCTATCATGGTTTCTCTTTCCTTGCTCTCCCACTCTGACCCTGTTCCAGCTTGACCTTCCCTCCTGTTCCCTTATGTTCTTATCCCCCTTCCCCCACCCTCCATTGTCTCCCATAACCCCAGTTTACTCATGGAGATCTCATCTATTTCCCTTTCCCGGGGAGATCCATGTGTTCCTCTTAAGGTTCTCCTTGTTAGCTAGCTTCTCTGGAGCTGTGGGTTGTAGTCTGGTTATCCTTTGTGTTACATCTCATATTCACTTATGAGTGAGTACATACCATGTTTGTCCTTCTGAGTCTGGGTTACCTCACTCAGGATGATGTAACATGAATCTTAAATGGTCTTATAATAAAAAACCCAGAGCCAAATATTGGGGTGAAAGCTGAAAGATCAGAGAAGCAGAACAAGCCAGCCACAAGCTCTTACCTCTAGGAAATCCTCAGTATCAAGATAATGAGTTCCTGTTTCCTCACATCTTATATACCTTTTTCTGCCTTGCGATCTTACTGCCTGGGATTAAAGGCGTGTGTGCTTCTCAAGCAAAGGCATGAAGTGCAAGTGTTAGGATTAAAGGTGTGTGCCACCATGCCTGGCTCTGTTCCCAATGTGGCCTTGAACTCATAGAGATCCAGATGGACCTCTATGGGTCTCCTGAGTGATAGGATTAAGGGAATATGCCACACCATCTGGCCTCCATGTCTAATCTACTGGCTGGCTCTGTCCTCTGATCCCCAGATAAGTTTTATTGGGGTGTACAATATATCACCACAGGATGACATTTTCTAGTTCCATCCATTTGCATGTAAATTTCATGATGTCATTGTTTTTTACTGCTGAGTAGTACTCCATTGTGTATATGTGCCACATTATCTTTATCCATTCTTCAGTTGAGGGACATCTAGGTTGTCAACTATGTTCATAGCAGCATTATTCATAATAGCCAGAACCTGGAAACAACCTAGATGCTACATGCCATTTTGAAAGAATGATTGGGGTAGATATCTTTTTGTTTGTTTGTTTGTTTGTTTGTTTTTTGGAGACAAGGTTTCTCTGTGTAGCTTTGCACCTTTCCTGGAACTCACTCTGTAGCCCAAGCTGGCCTCGAACTCACAAAGATCTGCCTGCCTCTGCCTCCTGAGTGCTGCGATTAAAGGCGTGCACCACCACCTGGATTTCTGTTCCCGCAGTACAATCAGTATTTAGAGCCCAAATGACCAAAACTTGGCTTGTCCTTATAGGACATCAACTTTCCATTACCTACAGTGATTGATTTATGTTTAAGTACAGGACAAAAGTAGGCTAATATTTCTTAAGCCAGCAGAAAGAATATTGCTATCCTTATTAGAGAAGCAATCTAAGAAATTAAATAGAGATTGCTGTGCCAAGGAAAAGCCTCCTTTGACTTCAGTTGTTAGTAGTGATTATATACTTTAAATTGTATGAGGAAGTCATAGTGCAGTCTATATATAGTCTTTAGTGTAAAGTTTTAAATATATTAAATAAATATAAATGTCATAAATGAGGACACTGTGCTGAATATCATTTCTCTGTCTTTTCTATTATATTGTCTCATAAATGTAAGATTTTTCTAAACTATTAACAAAAAATCTCTTCATTCTCTTTTGCTAGAGGAAATTTAAACTTAAAGAATATTCCCAATCTCTTGGAGAGTCATGGAACCCTGCTCCATTAGTGCTTTAACCTATGATTATGAATTTGCCACAAATGTGAGAATGTGGATATGTGGGACAGGAGCTCTGTCTTACATGATGGCCTAGATTTGTTTATTTAGTATAAGATTTTAGAAGTGTGGGAAAGGCTATGGTTCAAATGTCCACTTCCTTAATCAGCTCTGCCTCAATAGTTCATATTCTTTCTAACAAGGGAGAGGGATTCTGTTGATCTGGAATTTCTGTCTCGTAGGCATCAGCTGTAATGAATTAATTTACAAATCAACAATCCATGACTTGTACTGGCTAGGTGTAAGCTAATTTTCTACCATTGCATAAATTGAAAAGCATGGTTTTGAGAAGGAAGAAACTAAAAGACATCTTGAGAATGTCAGAGACCTAATTTTTGTTTTTGTGGTATAATTCTGTTGTGGTTGAGGTTAGGAAGTAATACACTGTGTGTCAGCCCAGAGGAGGTAAAATATAAGCTGTATTTAAATGTCTTGAATTTAAGTTGTATTAATATAATATCATATTAAGAATTGTTACAATGTAGTCTGCTACTTTCCCCTGTAGAACCATGGAAATATATTTAGAGTCTCAGTTACCTAATTTATAAAATTTAAATGGCCATCTATGCATCAAGTTATATATTTGAAGAATTATTGGAGAAGTAAGGAAAACAGTGTTAAGAAATGACAAGGATGATACAACTGTCTAAACCAGAGTTAAATCTATCACTTATAAACTGAAAAAACTTGAATTTTTGCCTCAGTTTACAGATTCAAAAAATAAAAATTAGATCTTTATCATACAGAGTTATTTTGAAAATAAAATGAAATGGTTTTCATAAAGCATATCATAAACATCCATACTTTATGGTATGACACCTGTGAAAACTGAGTGAGTCCATTTGAATTTAATTGGAAAGTCAACTGGCTTTATTTTTTCAAGTTCATTGTAAACTTCAAGCAAGCCTTCCAATAGTACTATTGAGGTGACATTTTATAGGATGCAATCAGCTCTGTGCCTATGACCCCTTGGCATTAATCAGCACACACTCAAATCTGAAAAACTGAGCTCCTTTTGTTGCTATGCAACCTGCTTTTTACAGCTGGAATCCTAGGCAACGTTCCTGTTTCATAATCTTTCTTTATTCCTTCCTTTATGTCCTTCTTCCTTTCCTTCTTTCCTTCTTTCCTTCTCTCTCTCTCTTTCTCTCTCTCTTTCATTTTTGTTTTTGTTTAACCAAATGAAACAGAATGGAAACACATACCATGCAGGGAGGAGTTACTTTAAAATAAGCAACACTCCTTGGTCTCCATTTAAGGTAGCCCCAAGTTGTCACACAAACTTGTAAACTGGTTTGGATTCTAAGCACATCTAACCATGGAAGCAATATTACTGTGTTTATTAGGTTTCCAGGTCAGCCAGAAAGAGAAAACAAAATCAACACAATTCCCAAGGCCCCTGAGGTAAAGAAAGAAGAGTCATAGTGTAAGGTCTGTGCTCTATAGAGACAACACCATGACCCTCAGGCAGAACCAGATAAAAAAATATTTCTTAAACTATTAAAGTTTATTTTTGACTTCTTTTATATTTTTCACTAATCATTTCACAATTATTGCTTAATATTTCTTTCCCCAAGTCCCACATGCTCTCTTTTTCTAAAACACTCCATATGACCCCCAATCTTCTTCCTGTCTTAGTCTCCCTTTGCGGCGAGCTCCTCAACCAGCGAGGAAGAACGACCACCACGCGAGGATCCTTCTCAGATCACACTTTATTGGAGCGCCTCTTGGTTAAGGGAGAGCTGGAAGTGAGGGGCCCGGGGCACTACTAGGCGGCTGCTTATATGAGGATTTGAATGGACGGGTCAATCTATGATTGGATCCCGCCAGAATGCAAGCACGGAGAGCCACGGGATAGGCTGAGGACAAAAGGCTGTGACAAGGTAACCTGCGCATGCGCAGACCTTGGCACAAGTGACTCAAGATTATGACCATATATGGAGTTGTTTACTACTGGGCTGCCAGGGGCCAGCGCCATCTTGGAATGGCGGCTCCCTGCATCCCTTCATAATATTAAGCCTTGAAATGACAACTCACCTTTCCTTCCTATCTGGCTCCTTCAGTGCATCTTCCCAGGAAAGGAGATGCAAAGGATTGAATCCTCCTATAGTCCAACAAATTATACATAATGTTATCAGCAAATAATTATTTACTGGTTTAAGGGTGAAATTACTTACTGTGTTGTGTTAACATCAAAGTGATTGATTTCAGGACACGTGTTACAAGACTTTTCCTCATTGGACACTGGCAAATTCCCATTCACCCCACATAGGGCACAGATGGCAGATCAAAGGAAGGGTTCCACCCAATTCTGGAGTTGCTTACAAGAACCTACATAGATGAGGAGTTAAAGATGCTTGAGTGACCCAAAGGGAGCTACCATCACTGAAAAAGCTCACCTCAGCAAGAGTGATGACTCATGAAAACTGTGTTCAGTAAACCACTGTGCACGTAAGACTGGCAGACATCTTGGTTGGGTGGAGAGTCTCCTTTGCCCAGCAAGCATTTGCTGTATGTATAACCATGAGAACAGACTTTGACAGTTTTGTAGTTTTTTGGGTTCTGAGCCTTGTAAGCTGAAAGAACTGTAGCTGGAGTTTTCTCTCTGGGTCCTGCCAAGCCCTGGCAGTCCGACAGCCCACTTATAAAATAAACACACAGATGCTTATATTATATACAAACTGTATGGCCATGGCAGGCTTCTTGCTAACTGTTCTTATATTTTAAATTAACCCATTTTTATAAATCTATACCTTGCCACATGGTTCGTGGCTTACCGGCATCTTCAAATGCTGCTTGTCATGATGGTGGCTGGCAGTGTCTCTCTGACCCAGCCTTCCACTTCCCAGAATTCTCCTCTCTCCTTGTCCCGCCTATACTTCCTGCCTGGCCACTAGCCAATCAGTGTTTTATTTATACAGAACGATATCCACAGCACTCCCCCTTTTCTTCTTTTTTAAAAAAGGTTTTAACTTTAACATAGTAAAATTACATATAACAAAACAATTATCAAGCAAGAATTACAGTTACAATATTAAAGAAGATATCTTATCTACCTTATATTTGTGAGTTTAAGGTTTTATATTTAATTTATCTTTTATCATAACTAAGGAAAATTGTAACTATCTAGTTTCAACTACATCAAAGACCTCAGAAGGATATACTATTACCTGAGAAATGGGAGAAGGATGTAAGTAACTTTCAGGAGTCTTGTAGGGTAGACAGAAACAGCTGCAGCCTGGACAGTCATCCAAAGTTTTCTTGTAAAGTTGGGGCATCTGTCTTCAGCCCACAGGGCTAGAGTCTCCCAGTCATTTTTCTCTGTGTCCTGTAGAATGTCTGGCAGTTTTTTCTGTGAAGCAGGAACCTAAAGGACCATTTTGTCAAGCAAAGTTCAGTGGTCACCTTTTTATGGGTCTTGTATGTCCAGTCGATCAAGCAGTCCAGGCAAGAACAGTTTCTTGCCCAAATGGCTATTTTTGCCAAGGTGGAGATAAACTCCATATGCAGTGTCTTTGATGTCCATCCTCCTCTCTGAAGTAAATTGGTGCTACCAGGAGCAGACATGTCTCACTGTCCAGAAAGTCTAAATTTTAAAAATATTTTAAATGCCATATTCTGTAGGTCTTTGAAGTATTTGAAGATTACCTATCTATCTGAAATATTTCTATGTATACCTAGAAGA
>CABHPQ010147509.1:0-24072 GCA_902168405.1 Peromyscus aztecus
GGGGACATCACTTGAAGGGTTGTTTCTCTAATTTACTAGAATCCCTTCATCCCACCAAGCCAAACAGCGTAGTACTCACAAATTTGAGTTTTTTGGCTGCATAACGATGTTTTGGTCAACAAACAGGCCACACATACAACGTTGGTCCCATATGATTATATTGCCTAGTGACATGACAACTGACTTAGTTTGTATGAATATATTGTGTGATGTTTGCATGAGAAGCAAATTACCTGAAGAATTTCTCAGAACCTGTTTCATCTTTCATTTGGTTTTGTTTTTGAAGCAGGGTCTCACTCTGTATCCAGGTTGGTCTAGAACTTACTTGTAGTTCAGTTTGGATTGCAGGTGCAAGTCTGGTCCAACACCTATACATTGTCAAGGAGCTAACTCATCGCTGTGTTTTAGAGGCTGCAGAAGTCTTTGTAGAGAATTCTGCAGCTAAGCAGCTCTTTGATCCAGTGCAGGAAAGATTACCTTCAGGAAGCAGTTGCTATAGTACAGATTTCAGATTCTAAAGTAACTGTGTAGGAAACAAAACATTATGGTACTAGGAAGTGAAAGAGGTGATTCACAGCTGAGCATCGAGTGGGATTTGGGGGAGCGAGCAAGACTTAGAAAAAAGAGAGTATTCCTGGCAAAAAGATTTAAGGCTTGGCTGTTGGAATGACCTGTCCCTTGACTGACTCAGGATACTTTGCTTTAACTATAATGATAAAGTTTTTTGGTTTTGTTTTTATAAATGCTGTCTAAGAGCTGAATTATTTATACTGTTTGTTTTAGGAGTAGCTTTGGGGAGATGTCGTCCCCTGTGATCCGGGAGGCAGAAGTGACGCGGACCGCAAGGAAGCAGAGTGCTCAAAAACGAGTTTTAAGTATCCTTTGTGTTTTAAGAATTGTGCACATTGCAGAATGCTTTGAAAATGTGGTGCAGGGTTTCCTTTGAGGCACTGAACATTAACTGTGGTCAAATTGGTTCATTACCCCCACAGGTGTTAACTTGGTGGACACACCCTCTCAATGAACTTCAGTGAGGTTAAGATGTCTGTGTCTCTGAAAGCATTTTCTGGTTCCCTACTAGTATGTCATGGTAACCAACTAGTAGTCAGTACATATTATTTAATTCTGATCTGAGAATTTAAGGACAGAAAGAATAAACAACTATGTACACAGAAAAGGTGGTGGCGATAAAATGCTTTGTTCTTGAAGAAAATGTATTCATGCATCTTGTGTATGTAATAAATCTATAGTTAACATTAGTGATTTTTTTCTCTACATGGAAAACTTTCCTTAATTCTTCCTAAGTTCAGGCCAACCAAGATGAAAATTTTGGTAATACTACACCAAGAAGCCAAATTATTCCTCGAACTCCAAGCTCGTTTCGACATCCTTGTAAGATTTTTGTTTCTGCTTTGAAAGTATTTAATAGAGTAGTAGTCACCATACCAGCTAACATTTATATAATTTACATAATAAAATATGTGGCTACAGTATTAGGAAGTAAGCATACATGATAATGATTACAGTTATCTGAACTCTTAGGAACAAGGACTGTACTTTATATCAGTACCTGGTAGTGGTGACATACTATTACCTGCTTTTCCAAACAAGAAGGCGGACTTGGAGGAGCCGGTGTGAAGGGGTTGGTGCTGTTATTTAGACAGTGAAAACAGAACTCCAACAACCGTTTGCTCTAAAGTGCAAGCCCACTAACTACACTTCACACCTCAGTGTGCTCTCTGAAATTAGACAGTGAAGGATCTGCTGACTGGTGCCGCCTTGGCTTTAAATTTTTGTCTGTGCAGTTACATTTATATTGAAAGTATATTTTATAGTTAAAAAAATTTAATAGTATGATAAGCTCAATTTCAGAAAAATAAATTAATTCTTCATAACAAAAATTAACATTTAAAGTGTTTGACTTGCATCTAAATAGTTGAAACTGAGAAATTGTTCTTTTGTATGTGTATGTGTGGGTGTTTCATGTTCCTGTATATGTAGGAGCATATATATGTGCATGTTCCTGTGTGTGTGTCTGGGGGATTGTGTGTATGTGCATGCAGGAGTACATGCACATACGTGTGCACGTGTCGAGTCTACAGTTGAACCTTGGGTATTTTTCCTCAGGAGCCATCCAGCCCTTTGAGGCGGGTTCCCCGTTGGGACCTAGAGCTTTCTGATTAGTCTAGACTGCCTGACTAGAGTTCCGGTGTCCTGTCTCCTCCCCCGACTCTGGGATTACAAGCATGCGCCCCTGTGCCAGAGCTTCTTACATGACACTAGGGATCAAACTCAGGTCCTCATGCTTGTCCCACAAGCACTTTACCGACAGAGCCAGCTCCCCCGCCCCCTGGAAATGTATTTTGTTGCTGGCCTACATGCTTTGTGTTGATGATTCCTACCTTTCCTTGTAGTTACCCCACCAAGCCGGAGCTTACTCAGACACCCAGATATTTCCTGCATTCTTGGAACAGAAGGGAGGTCTCCTCGGCACACACAGTCTTCTGGATTCTTGGGAAATCTATCCATGGTATGTATAAATAAATGCACTTTAATACTTGGCTTAAAAGCCTTTTAATGAAAGTCGAAGTTATAGTCATCATGAAAGTAATTTCGGGCTGTGTGGAGTGATAGGATTGGTTAGACATTTGAACAAAATCAAATGTTGGAGCATGTCACGTCACAGGAAAATGACGGCAGTGGCACTGAGACAGGTAAATCTCCGAATCTGACTGTCTGCTGACCAAATGAAATGCATTCTAAAACTGTGGATCGCTGTTAAAGCCAGTCCTCTTTGGTTGGTTGGTTGGTTGGTTTTGGTTCTGGTTTTGGTTTTTTTGAGGTAGGGTCTCACTGGCTGGCCTCGAACTCACAGATCCACTTGCCTCTTCCTCCTGAGTGTCTGCACCACCACACCCGGCTGTTTTACGAAGAAGGCTGAGGGATGGCTCAGGGTGTAAACTGCTTGCCTCACAAGCATAAGACCTGAGTTCAGACCCCTAGCAGTAATATAAAAGCTGGGTATGGCAACATGGTAACCCTAGAACTGGGGGCTTGAGGTACGGGGGCACGGGCAGAGACAGGCGGAACCTGGAATTCACTGGCCAGCCAGTCTAGCCGAAGCAGTGGGCTAGATCCAGTGAGAGACCCTGTCTTGAAAATGAGGCGAAGGCCCGGGCAGTGGTGACTCACGCCCTTGATGTCAGCACTCAGGAGGCTGAGGACTGCAGAATGAGTTCCAGGACAGCAGGGCCACACAGAGAAGCCCTGTCTCAAAGAACACAACAAATAAACAAAAGAGTGACTATTAAAAGATGAGGGACATGGTAAGGAAGAAGAAGACGACTGTCTACCTGTGGGATCTGACGGTAGGCGGTATCCGAATTGAATTAGAGGACCCACCTGTGTCTGCCTCTGAATTGATTCCTGGCTTTTGTAAGGAAAACCCTCTTCCCCACATTTGGTGACCGGAGCCAGCTGTGTTGTAAGAGTACAGGAGACGCCAAGCCAGGCTTTTCTCCTCAAGGTGGAGGAGAACACTCCAGGAAAGGATGAGAGGGTCTCGGAGTACCATAGTCACTATGGTGTAGTTCTGAAAACAGCAGCAGAAACGTTGTATATGCTGTAAACGCGGTGACTTCACCTGGTTATTAAATATACCAACGAGGAAAAGAATGCATTTTGTCGCAGAAGCAAACAAAAACTACTCTCAAGGCATATTTAATTCCAAAATCAAAATGGTTCTGGCTTGGACATTGTGGTTTATTAAACAGGCCTGGAGATTTTTATGTACATATAAAGTTATCTGGACTAGCTATTTCCTGAAGGGTAGTTTTGCCTTTTAACTTTGCTTTGTTAGAGGTTAAACACACCTCCTTTTTTGGGGGGTGCGGGGGCGGGAATCAGAGTCTCAGTGGTGGTCTATGCCTGGTATCCCAGCACTGGGAGATAGAGGCAGGAGGATCAGAAGTTCAAGGTCATTCTCAGCAACATAGTACAATGGAGGTGGGCTTGGGCTACATAAGACCTGTTGTAAAACAAAATTTTTTTTAAAGTTAAAAGAAAAATCCTCAGGTATTGGGGCTGGGGAGATAGATGGCTCAGTGGTTAAGAGCGTTGACTGCTTTCCCAGAAGACCCAAGTTTGATTCCCAGCACCTGCATCTTGGTTCACAACCACCTCCAACTCCAGCCTAGAGGATCCAGTGTTCTCTTCTAGCCTCTGAGCACCGTGCATGAAAGTGGTGCAGAGACCCACATGCAGGCAAGACATCCAAACACGTAAAATAAAAACAAAGCTCGTGGCTTCCTTAACAAGATCACAGTCTTTCAAATGAAAAGCATGTAAGATGGAAAAGCACTGTATCATTATGAATTTGCTTATTTAATGACGATGGTGCCATTGCTCTCCTTTCTCTTTTAAGGTAACTAATCTGGACGACAGTACCTGGGCAGCTGCATTCTCATCGCAGCGTTTAGGGTTCTACACAAACATGGAGCCCCACAATGTAACCGAGGACATAAACCTAAGTGCTGTTATGCTACGTGAAGATGACCCTGGAGAGGCTGGTAATTGGCTTGGGGATTTAAGTGGATTATTACTTCGTTGAGATCAAGGAAACCTGTTCCTGAACATCATCATAATGTGGCTTTTTTGCTGGGCATAGTAGTAGAGGCCTATATTCTAGCACTTGGGAGGCAAAGGCAGGTGGATCTCTGAGGGTTTGAGACTAGCCTAGTCTACATAGCAATTTCCAGCCAGCCTAGGCTAGATAGCAGAACTTTTTCTCAGTAACAGAGAGAGAGAGAGAGAGAGAGAGAGAGAGAGAGAGAGAGAGTGAGTTTTAGTTTGAGGGAGGTAGCTTATAAAACAAATCTTTCAGAATTCTAGATGCTAATAGTCTACGATGAAGGCATTGTGAGGTTAGATCTTTTAAGACCTGCTTCTCTGCTTGGCTTGCTTTCCTCCCTCATCTTGCTTGGACCTCCTACAGTATAGTTTTGTTACGGCCGTCTTTTTTTTTTTAATGTCTTTGGGTGTTTTGCCCGCATGTATGTCTGTGCATCCATTGCGTGCCTAGTACCTGTGGAGGCCAGAAAAGGGCCTTGTATCTCCTGGGACTGGAGTTACAGGTGGTTGTGGGCAGCTGTGTGGATGCTGGGATTTGAAATGGATCCTATGGAAGAGCCGTCTCCAGCCTCAGCTGTGGCCGTCTTGAGAAGACGGAGAACCTTGCTCAGTCTCCTTTTGAACAGCATCTTTCCATTTCATGCAGACTGCAGACTGCTAGATTGTTAGCCAGCTCTCGTCTTTAGTTTTTGTGTCACTTGGAGAGCTCCTCTTTATTTTAGGTTTAGATTTGAAGCCAACATTGTGGGTGTGAGTCCGAGGCAATGGTCTTGTTTTGCAGGTGGTATTATAACTTGGGGGTTTGGGTTAACTATTCCTCTTCCCCTGTGGAAAGTGTCACTTGCTTGTAGAGTCTGTGCCTGTGCATGACTGTGGCATTTTCGTCATTTTACCATCGTCGTAACCAGTAGATGGTAAACAGTGTAGTGAGTGTGCTTCTCACTGCGCCGGCTTTATCTCATGCAGGTCTGTCCTGGAGGTGCAAGCAAAATAAGAAGAGTTCAAGGCCAACCTTGGCTATGTAGCAGAATTGTGGCAGCTTGGGTTACATGAAACTTAAACAAAGCACCATCGGCAAAATATAATAAATCGGTGTTGTGTGTGGTGGTACAGGTGTTTAATCCCAGCACTCAGCAGGTAGAAGCAGAGGTGGATCTGAGTTTAAGGGTGCACAGCAACTGATCTACATAGAAAGTTCCAGGCCAGCCAAAGCTATGTAGTGAGCCTCTCTCAAAAAGTGTGTGTGTGTGTGTACGTGTGCGTGCGTGCATGCGTGTGTGTGTGTGTGTGTGTGTGTGTGTGTGTGTGTGTGTGTGTGTGTGAATCAGACTCAGGAAATAACTGCTAGTAAAATGGAGACATCTAAACACCCTGAGGCCATGGGCACGATAGCGCACTCCTGTGATCTCGGCACTTCAGGGAAGAGGCAGGTGGATTCTTATCTGTGTGTGAGGCCAGCTGGGCTACGGAGACCCTGCCTCGGGGAAATACTGTATCACTCCACTTTCATGACGTACTTAAAGTGCTTAAACTCACAGAGACGAAGTAGATGATGGTTACCAGGGGGTGAGGGAAATATGGACTGGAGGGCTACTGATTGGTTATAGAGGTAAATTTTACAAAAGGAAGAGTTCTATGGATGGGTTTCGGTACAGGCAACACCACAATGTGAATGTACCTAAGGCCACTGAACAACACTGTTAAAAATTTGTAAAGTTTTGTTGTTTGTTTTTGAGACAGAGATCTCTGTGTAGCCTTGACTGTCCTGGAACTCACTAGATCAGGCTGACCTTGAACTCAGAGATCTGTCTGCCTCTTGTCTCCTGAGTGCTGGGATTAAAGGTGTGTGCCACCACCACCCGGCTAAAAATTTGTAAAATTTTAAAAAAAATTTTATGTGTATGAATGTTTTGCCTGTGTGTGTGTATGTGTGTGTATGTGTACCACGTGAGTGCTGGTGTTCTTGAAGTTCAGAAGAGGACAGTAGGTTCCCTGGAGCTGCAGTTACAGATGATTGTGAGTGTCCATGTGATGTGGGTGCTGGGAGCCAAGCCTGGGTCCTCTGCAGGAACAGCAAATGCTGTGGACCACCGAGCCATCTTTCTCCAACCCCAAGTCACTAGTTCTTAAAAAGACAGTTGTGCTGGAGGGAGGGAAAAGACTTGTAGCTGCTTTTGTGGGTTTTAAACCAGTGGGATTTCTAGACTGTGTCGCTCACTCTTGGTTCCTCTTGTCTCCTGTGTTGTAGCCTCCATGAGTATGTTCTCTGACTTCCTGCAGTCCTTCTTGAAGCACTCTTCAACCACAGTTTTTGAACTTGTAGAAGAGTATGAAAATATCTGTGGCAGTCAGGTAATTCATCCATGGTTGGTAAAGTTCAGTGCTTGGATGTTAATCTGCTAATTCCCATTCTGTGCTTACTGGGTTGCATGGTGGACGAGCAGGAGAACTGGTCAGAGGGTCTCTGCTTTTTACATATTCCAGGTCTGTAGACTCTTATATGGAGAATAAGAGGAATCTGCTCTTAAAAAAGGAAAGTCCAGCCGGGTGGTGGTGGTATACGCCTTTAATCCCAGCACTCGGGATGTTGAGGCCAGCCTGGTCTACAATGTGAGTTCCAGGACAGCCAGGGCTACACAGAAAAACCCTCTCTCACCATGTGTGAATCCTAATGCAAACTATAAACTTTGGGCTGCAGGGTTCGCTGATGGTTATAGATGCACCCCTTATTGCCAGGTACTGATAACATGGTAGTCCACGCATACGTGGGAGCAGTGTTGGGTTCTCTAGCTTTCGTTCAGTTTGGCTGTGACCCTCAAACTGCTGTTTATAAAAGAAGGAAAAGAACCCCAGCAGAGCAGAGTGTTGACTTGGGAAACAGCCCAGCCAATAGAGTGCTTGGCACACAAGTGTGAGGACCTGAGTTCAGTACGTGGCTGGGTGAGTGGTAGGAAGAGGATGTCAGGGTGGAGACGGGGATTGCTTGTTGGCTGGCAGTGAGCTCCAGGTTCAGGGAGACACGAAGTTCTCAAAAATTGTGGTGACGAACTGGGTCTAGTAACACATTCCTTTAATACAGCCCTTGGGAGGTAGAGGCAAGCTGATCTCTGAGTTCAAGACCAGTCAGGGTTACATACTGAGACCCTGCCTCAGTAAATAAGTGGAGAGTGTTAGAAACACTCTAAATCCACTCCTGACCTCCACATGTATATACACACCATTTTACATTCCCATGCAAACATGTAAATACACAACACACACACATGCACTCCAAAAATCAGAATAATAATAGCCAATATATCTTTTAACATTGAATACTTTTAAACCTTCTTTTATTGTGTGAAAGGGGGGTTTGTGAGGAGGTCAGAGACAACTTGTAGGAGTCAGTTCTTCCACTGTGGCTTGGCGTCGTCAAGCAGCACTTCCCAGTAGACCATCTCATCAGCCCTCAGTTGCGGGTTCAGTGAATGAGTAATGTACAGGTGATGCTTTTCCTAAACACTGGTGTTCAGACAGAACATTTCCTAAAGGGCGGGTAAGTCAGTGTGATTGTATTCTAATGAGGATAACCCTGTTTCTCAGTCCGCCTCACCTGTGTTACCCATCACTTCTAAACAGATCGCCTTTGCTTCCAGGCCTCGATCTTCTGTTCAGCTATTTTGTGTGTGTTTCAGGGGGAATATTTATATAATTTTTATTAGATTCTCTTCTGCCTCAGTCCTAAAAAAGGATTCAGGTCACCAAATTAGAGAAAGGAGGAGCTTTGTTGAAGTTTTGTTTAGAAATAATATGTTTTGGTACCAATCATTAAGAAATTTTTTTCTTGGTTTGTTACATGTCATAATTTTTTCAGACATAGTTTTAAGATAGTCATTGTTGCTGGTTTATAGGATTTTGTAAGGTATAAATTTAACATCCTCTGGGTATATATATGGAGAGAAAAAAATATAGCTGTGATTACTGTTGTTGGATCTGAAATTTAAAGAATATTAAGCTCTAGCAGGGTGTGGTTGCATACACTTTAATCCCAGCACTTGGGAGGCAGAGACAGGTGGATATCTGTGGGTTCAAGGCCAGGCTGGTCTACAGAGTGAGTTCCAGGACAGCCAGGGCTGTTACATAGAGAAACCTTGTCTTGAAAAACCAAAAATAAAGAAAGAATGCTATGCTCTTATGTATATTCACATAAATATACTTTGCTTAGATTAGCGTCATTTCTGATGAGAATGGTACATTGCATTCTATTAAAAAACATAATAGGTAGGCAGGGAAAGTATGTGTTTGTGTACTGCACAGGGTTCCTATTAACAAAGATACCAGTAACTCAGAATTGTAGGAAAACAGCCTCTTTATGTCTGTGTTTTTAATTTAGGTGAATATACTGAGTAAAATAGTGAGCCGAGCAACCCCTGGACTGCAGAAGTTTTCAAAGACAGCCAGCATGCTCTGGCTTCTTCAGCAAGAGATGGTCACGTGGAGGCTGCTTGCGTCTTTGTACAGGTAAAGTTGTCTAGAACTCATAGTGCGATAAACGTAAGGTGACAAGCCAGTTAGGCAAATTAACTTAAATTTTAGTGAGAGGTAGGTTTAGAGTAGGTTTTGCAAATCTGGAGATTTATCATTTCTAATATTTCAGGTGTCAAGAGTCATGAGAAGAGGGGCCTATCAGGTCATAACTACAAAAAATAAAATAAAATAAAATAAAATAAAATTGGTCTTTAGCTGGACAAAATAATATCCATGCATAGTCCCTCTGCAGAGGCCAAGGAAGAAGGTTTGAAAGTTTGAGGCAAGCCCGGGCTGCAGAAAGTGGGAAAGAGAGACTTGGTGGTTTGGTTTTTATTATGAAATACTGAAAGAAAATCATGATTAATTTTGCCATATGTCCTTAGCAGATGCCATTAAAGGCTACAGTAGTAACTACAGTTTTATTCGGGTGTCGAAATTAGATTAATCACATACTTAGTACATCTTACATTAGATGTGATGATTTAGTTATTTGGCAGCCTATTTGTTTCTGCCTAGTAGAATGTGGCACAGCTTTAAAGGTGGTTTTACGCATTTGTTTAAAATAAAGCCTTTTCACTTTAAATTATTGTCCCCAGAGACAGAATACAGTCTTCATTAGAAGAGGAAAATATGTTTGCAGTTGCTGTAAGTTTTCTGTTAATTTTTTCCATTATGGGTACTTACAACTGGGAGATTGTGTTTTCAGCCCTCCGTTTGCATTTCCCCATTTGAAAAAAATTTACAAGTACATAAAAGACTATCAGAGTAATCAGATATTTATATTCGTGGGTGAAGGTCAAAGTTCTTTTTTAATCTTCTAATTATCTAACATAGTAACTTGGTTTGGATCCTATCAGGTGTTTTCTATGCATCTCTATGTGCACACATCATCAAACTACTCATGTCTGATTTGGTTTGGTTTTTTGGTTTCCTTTTTTGAGACTGGGTGTGGTTTGATAGTCCAGATGGCCTCAAAGTCCCCATCCTTCTGTCTCCACCTCACGAGTGTTGAAATCACAGGTGTGCACCACCATGCCACATAGCCTTGTAGTGTTTCATTTTAGGGACTTCTTTACTGTGAGCATTTTGAGACAGTCTCCTGAAGTCTGAACTGGCAGAGACCTGTCTGGGGGACCCTGAACTGCAGATTATTAGGCACACTGCAGCACCGCCTAGACCCAGGCCTTATGTGATAGGCAAGCATTCTGACAGCCGAGCTGCATCCCAGCCCATCCTTTTTTTATTTTGCTTTTAAAAACTTGTTAATAATAAATTTGTATGTCAATTATAATAATTTTATACGGGGCTGTCTTTTTTTCTGTCCCCCAACCTCTTATTTGTATGTGAAGATATAAATGCATCATAACTGTTTTAGATTATTTTACTTCTGTATTTTAGAGTAAAATATCTTATTTTAATATGTAAGTTCTTGGTCACTGGTAAGAAGGAAGTTTTTTTGTTTGTTAATAGTTGGAATGGGGACTGGATACAGTCGATGGTTTGCTAATAGTTGGAAGGGGACTGGATAGTCAGTGGTTTTGTTTTGTTTTGTTTGTTTGTTTGTTTTTGTTATTTTTTTAGCTTCTGTAACAACTTTAATTTATTGTCATAATGGATTGTAATGATAGTTTCCCTAATATTACATTATTTCAGATAAGGTAAACTAAGTCAGGTAGTGCTCCTAAATATACTGTTAAGTTTTACTAGGCATGTTATTTTTCTGTGGTCTGTTTCTGTAACACCCTCATTTGGTCTTGATGTCTAGTATCGTGCTGGTTCTTCAGAACAAGTTCAGAAAAGTGTGTGTGTGTGTGTGTGTTTTCTATTGAAGAGTATACAAATTGACTTGTTCCCTGGAGGATGAGCTGAGTTGTCTGGAGAAGCACCGCCTTCTAGGGATCAGATCTGTTGCTGTTGCTGTTGCTGCTGCTGCTGTTTCTGTGCCTACCCCAGAGCTGCATCCCCAGCCTCTGTTTTTGTTTTTACTTTTGAGATAACGTCTAGTTAGTGTAGCCCAAGCTGCAAATTTTTAAAATGATTTTATCGTTTTATGTGGTTTTGCCTGCATGTATATCTGTGCACTACGTGTGCCTGGGGATTCCCAGGAACTGGAGTTATGGACAGTTATGAGCCACCATGTGGGTGCTGGAGACCAAACCCATGTCTTCTAGAAGAGCAGCCAGTGCTCTTAACTGCTAAGCCATCTCTCCAGACCCAGTGTTCTAAATCCTAAAGCAAGTATTCTGCTCATCAGGCTTAGTATTACTAGTTTAACCAAGTAGTCTGTTACGTTGGTGTCATCGTTTTCTTTCAATTAAAAAATCATTTTGAGATTTATTCTTATTTTATGTATTTGCCTGCATGTATGTCTGTGTACCACCTGTGTGTCTGGTGCCTGCTGAGGTCAGAAGAGGGTGTTGGATCCCCTGGAACTGAAGTTAGGTAGTGAGCCCCATGTGGATGCTGGGATTGAACCCCAGTCCTCTGCAAGAGCAGCAGGTTCTCTTAACTGCTGAGGCATCTCTCCAGCCTCTGATTCTGTTTTTAATCAAGTATGACTGTGTAGCCTAGGCTTCATACTCTGATCCTCCTGCCTCAGCCTCCGGAATAGTGGGATTGCAGGTGTGTTCCCCTGCCCTGGCTGTAAAGTCAGGTTCAGTAGCCTTGGGAAGCACTTAGGTTTCATTACCTATTAACTTGTGCTGTTTTAAATGAAAATACTCCAGAGTTCTGGAATACTCATTTTCTGGTATGGTGCCATGACTACAACCAGCTCTTTATATAATTTGGGGGGGGGGGGGGGGGGGCCTGTTTTGTTTGAGAACAGGTCTTTCTTGGGAGCCTGGAACCCAGGCCTTGACTTCTTGGCAAGCCTCCTGCTTCCGCCTCCTGGCTGCTGAGATCATAGGCGTCCAGCAGAATGACCAGCAACCTTCTTCTTTCCATGGGTGTGCGTGTGTGCGTGCCTTTTTCTGAAACACCATCTGTGGAGATGGGAGATGTTATTCTCATCCAGTGCCAGGGTGGACTCACGTTTGCAAGTGTCAGGCCAGCACCGTGAGACACTAAGCTGTGTCCCAGCTCAGAGACAGAATTTTAAAAATCCAAGTATAACAAATTAAATTGTCAGGTAAAAAGCAAACAGTGTATCGTTTAAATTTTATTTCTAAATAATACTTAAGGAGCCAGGAGGTGGTGGTGCACTCCTTTAGTCCCAGCACCCAGGAGGCAGAGGCAGGCGGATTTCTGAGTTCGAGGCCAGCCTGGTCTACAGAGTGAGTTCTAGGACAGCCAGGGCTACACAGAGAAACCCTGTCTCAAAAACCAAAAAATAAAAATAATTTTTAAGAATACATATAGAGTCAGGCGTTGATACATGCCTTTAATACAGCTCTCAGGAGACAGAGGCGGTCAGGTCTCTGTGAGTACCAGACCAGCCTGATCTACACAGAGACCCTGTCTAAAAAATGAAAGCAAAGCCCCGTAAAGCAGAGGGCAAATACAAGTGTTAAACGCACTGATTTGTGGCTTGCCTTGGTTTGAAGTCTGTGCCCTCCATTCTCCCTCCTTTAACTGTTCTCTGTCCTCACAGGCTATTAACGCCAGCGAGAAGACGGCTGTGGAAGCCTTGTTTCAGAGGGACTCACTGGTCCGCCAGAGTCAGGTGTGGCTGGAATTTTTAAATTCTTTCTGTAAAGAAACATGGAGAAAAGACAAATGACGTACAAACTACTGCACTTTTTTTTTTTAACCTATCTCTTTTAATTTTCTTCTTGATTTTTTTTATTTTTTTGTAATTAAAAGAAATTCGGGATGTTGTTCTTCAACTTTTAAATAATAACCTTTGTGTTTCCAGGGACAGACTATTAAAAATAACATTATTCCTATAGGAAATACTATTGTTGGATGTTTGTTTATCTTAAAAAGTAAAAATAGTGGTTGGAAAAAGTTGTTATTTGATATCAGAAACTTCAGATTAAGGGTGGAAGTACTATTAAAAATAAAGATTTTAGAGTTAAAATGATCTTTATTTTTTTCTTTCTTTCCTAGTTGGTGGTAGATTGGCTAGAGAGTATTGCCAAAGATGAAATTGGAGATTTTTCTGATAATATTGAGTTCTATGCAAAATCAGTGTATTGGTGAGTAACTAAGCTTTTTTTGGTTTTTGGTTTTTCAAGGCATCTGTTAAATGTTGCTTTTTTAAATTTTGTTTTGTTTTGTATTTAGAGACAGGGTTTCTCTGTGTAGCCCTGGCTGTCCTGGCACTCACTCTAGACCAGGCTGGCCTCGAACTCACTGAGATCCGCCTGCCTCTGTCTCCTGGGTGCTGGGATTAAAGGCGTGCACAACCACCGCCCGGCCAAGCACATACATATACATACACATACACATACACATATATAAAAGAAGTGAAAACTGGTAGGCATGGTGGCACATACCTTTAGTCTCAGCATCCAGGAGGCAGAGTCAAGTAAGTCCCAGTTCTAGGCCAGCTGGTCTACATAATGAGTTCCAGGTCATCCAGAACTACATAAATAACACAGTAAAAGGCAAATGACTTAAACATATGCCTCATAGAAGCAGGCTTATGATTGGCCACCAAGTCATGAAAACAAGTTCACCATCCTCATTCATCAAACTGCCTTCTGTGTTAAGGACTTTGTGCATTTTTCTACATTTGTTGTCTTTTTTTCCCTTGTTTTGAACATAACAGGTGTACTTGTCGGGGGTGGAGGAGTGGGGTGTTGTTACCTACAAAAAGAAAAAAAAAATAGTATTCTGATAGCCCTATAGAAAACTGCTATTTCTTCTTTCAGGGAAAATACCCTCCACACTTTAAAACAGCGGCAGCTACTGTCTTACATAGGAAGTGTCCGGCCTCTCGTCACTGAACTGGTAAGTTCCTAGTTAGGACGACCACGTCTGCCACGAAACACCATGACCAAAGAGAGTGGGTGTATTTGACTTACATTTCCAAATCATCAAAGGAGGTCAGGGCAGGAACTCAAGACAGGGCAGGAACCTGGAGGCAGGAGCTGATGCAAAGGCCACGGAGGGGTGCTGCTTCCTGACTTGTTTTCATAGCTTACTCATCCTGCTTTCTTATAGAACCCCGGACCAACCAGCCCAGGGATGGCTGCACCCACAGTGCCCCTCACCCCCGTCAATCACTAATTAAGAAAATGCCCTACAGCTGGATCTTAGGGAGGCAGTTTCTCAATTGAGGATCCCTCCTTTCAGATAACTCTAGTTTGTGTGTGAAGTTGAGATAAAACTAGCCAGGACAGTCAGTGTTCTTGGAAATGAAGATTGTCTTTGAAGATAAGTGATAATCATTTCCTAAGTGACATTAAAATCATTTTGTTTGAAATTCATTGTGATTGTGCGTGCTATTTGCTGCTAAAGTGAAGACTGTATTAATGCTAAATGTTCAAACACACAAATGTGTTAAGTCAGAATGATCCTTTTAGAAGTTTGTGGAATTTTTTTTTGTTTTTAAAGATTTGTTTTTATTTATACATATATGTATTTGTGTGGGGATGTATGCAGTTGTGAGTACAGGTACCTGCAGAGACCAGGCAGGACATTTGGTCAACTAGAGTTACAGGCAGCCGCATTTTTGGTTTTTTGTTTTTGTTTTTTTTCCTTTGAGACAGGATCTTTGTGTGGCTCAGGCTGGCCTTGAACTTGAGATACCACCCCCGTCCCTTTTCTGAGTGTGCTGGGATATTTTTACTTGTTTATTAGTAACTAGTGTGTAGTTGGGTTTGTTGTTTTGTTTTTTTGAAGGGGTGGATATTGCATTTGTTCGGTTGTGTTTTGTTTTACACTACTTAGGACTGAGCCCATGTGCATGCTGGGTAACTTCTCTACCACTGAGCTATGCCTCCAGCTCCTTTTGTGCTTTACAAGGAGTACTTAGTAATCACAAGGAGTACTTAGTAAGCACAAGTGAGTACTTAGTAAGCACAAGTGAATACTTAGTAAGCACAAGGAGTACTTAGTAAGCACAAGAAGTACTTAGTGAGCACAGGAGTACTTAGTGAGCTCTCTTGCCCTGTGTTCTCAGAAAGTTCATGCTTTCTAGTCAGACTGGAGCCCTTCCGTTCTTCCCTTGTGTTTGTCCATCCTCTAGTCTCTTCCAAGTACAGTGATGGAATATGCTCAGAGAATGTAGTGGCTGGGCTGGGCAAGTGGTATTCTGCACTCACTAGGCATGCCCGTGTTGCCCAACAAAATCTGTTCTGGTATTAGGTGGGGGCAGCAGACAAATGAGCCTATTATAGTGACACTTCATTCTCTTTATTAACTAGATTTTAAAGGAATTTGTTTCTGTGTATAAATACCGTATAGATTCATCACGCCATGATGATTTTTAAATGTGTGGGTGTATATAGGGCCAGGGTTTTGTAGCTTATACGCACAGCGTTAGAGCCCTGAGTTTGATCCCTAGCACCATATGTAGGCCTGACTAAGGTTTAAACAAATGAATCAACAAAAGTTTTAAATGTATGTAGGTTCCAAATATCTACAGTTAATGGTGGGTTTTTTCTAGGACCCTGATGCTCCTATTAGACAGAAAATGCCGCTTGATGATCTGGATAGAGAAGATGAAGTTAGATTACTCAAGTACCTTTTCACTCTGATCCGCGCTGGGATGACAGAAGAGGTAAGTGATGGGATTCCCGGCTTGCTCAGGTCCACGCGCCGTAGACCCAGACTTGGAAAAGTCTTCGTGGCCAAGCTGTGATCCCATCCAGTGTGCTGCCTCTGCCCCGAGGTTCATTTCCAGATAAAGCACAGAGAACAGTTCACCCTGGTTCCCAGAACTCTCAGCGAATTCTTCCACAAGCCCAACTTTGCCTTCCTCCATTGCACTGCGGACTCTAGTTGCAGCCTCCTGATTTCCTGTCATTGTTAAGCATGGCACTAGGTGATGCTCCTCACACACTTAAGGTCCTTGGGCTCTCCCATTGCCGTTGGTTAGGTTGAATTTAAGGAAACATCAATGACTAAATGAGTAATAGCTCCCTTCTCATTATAGAGACATTTAATTTTTTCCTTTTTTTTTCTTGGTTTTTTGAGACAGGGTTTCTCTATGTATCCCTGACTGTCCTGGAACTCACTGTGTAGACCAGGCTGGCCTCCAACTCAGAGATCCACCTGCCTCTGCCTCCGAGTGCTGGGATTAAAGATATGTGCCACCACTACCCGACTTATACTTTTTTTTTTTAAAGATTTATTTATTTATTTATTTATTTATTTTATGTGCAGTATCCTGCCTGTGTGTACACCTGCAGGCCAGAAGAGGGCACCAGATCTCATTACAGATGGTTGTGAGCCACCATGTGGTTGCTGGGAATTGAACTCAGGACCTCTGGAAGAGCAACCAGTGCTCTTAACCTCTGAGCCATCTCTCCAGCCCCGACTTATAGACTTTTTATAATAATTTTGTATTCCATAAATCAAAGGTCATCAAATCCATTTATTTTTAGTAAAATTCCATGTTAGTGAGCAAGTGCCTTAGTAGCAAGCCTAAAATGAAGAAAGAAAGGAATTATTAAAAAAATAAATAAGGGGTTTAGAATATAGCTGAGTTGGTAAAGTGTTTGCCTCACATGCTTGAAGTCCTGGGTTCGATCCCCAGCGCTGCCAACACAAAGAAGGGACAGCCCAGACAGCTACTGGTTCGTGGGTAAAGTGGAGTGCCGTGACCAGTGTCTTCACCATCCTCCGTGACGTCTCGTCACCCGGTGTGCTTGGCTGATGGCACAGTGCTTGTCAGTTCTGCTCCAGTGACGTCACTGTCCTTTTTGTTTCCTAAGGCGCAGAGGCTCTGCAAACGCTGTGGGCAAGCATGGCGAGCTGCGACGCTGGAAGGCTGGAAACTCTATCATGACCCTAACGTCAATGGAGGTGTGGTAGGGTTCATTCTGAGTGGGCTCTGGGGGCTTTAGCTCTGTGTGCCAGGCTGAGGGAATGGGGGCCTTTCAAATGTCTCATCTTAAGTTACGAATTTTCCTTTACTGTTTTGTAGGAACAGAGCTCGAGCCTGTTGAAGGGAATCCCTATAGACGGATTTGGAAGATTAGCTGCTGGAGAATGGCTGAAGATGTAAGATAAGGAGATACTCACTGAGACTCACTTCACCCGGTTTAATTCAGTGAAGGTGTACTGAGGAGCTGTGAAATGCTCAGTATAACATGACTAAAGTCCCCGTATTCGCAGAAGTTTTAGTCGTGTTAGGAATAGGCCTGGTGATGGAGGGAATTGTTCGGCACCAGGTAGAAAGGTTGACATTGCTGTGAGGCAGAAGTGTAAAGGACAAACCAATGAACTCAGAGAAGACTCGTGGGCTGAGCTCAGCGCTGGCTCTCAGAAGACGGCCCCGTTTAACTCTTTAACTTAATGGGAAGGGGTGGAAGGTAAATACACGGGTTGGGAAGCTAACGGCATGGAGGTCTCTGAGGCTGGATAGAAAGCTTATAAGGGAAGTACCAGTTCTGATATCACATGATGAACACATTCCTACAGTCACTACAGAACAACTACAGGATCGCGCGGGAAATCTCAGAGTTTATGGGAGAATGGGGTTACAAGAAAATACTTGAAAATGTCATCAGTAGTGCAGAAAAAGTGAATAAAAATGCCACCCTGGAGAGATGGCTCAGCAGAGAAAGGCACCTGTAGCACAAGCTGGACGGCCTTGTGTGGTACCTGGAACCCACCTAAAAGTAGGAGAGGATTGACTCCACAGAGCTGTCCTCCGACCTCCACCACACATGCCCTGTGGCGTGTGTGACACACACACACACACACACATTCTCCGCACACTAATGATGATGAAAACTAAAGTTTCTTTTAGAAACAATAAAAGTGGTGACAGAGTTTCACATCTGTCGAAGAGTGAATAAATACAGTAATACAATAAACCGGGCACTTGGTTTTGGGAAAGACCTGGAATTTGCTTGTTGAGTCGGGTGTCAGAAAGCTGAGAGCAAGTGATCCAGAAGAGTGGCATGGCTGTGCAGAACAGACCAGACAGGACTGGACTCACAGGCATGATGAGGAGCCCGTCAGGCTGTCCACCCTGCCAAGGGCTGTCTGTGACGGTACTGATAGGAGGGGAGGGGTCTCCCAATGTCTTGTTTGATGACAGGAAGTCTTGAGATGCCATTGACAGAGCCCTGAAAATGAAATGGAATAAAGTGGTGGCTGTTAACTGTGCTGTAAACAGATGGCAGCTGGCCGTGGTGGTGTCCCCAGGCCGGCAGCAGGAGCGTTGCTGCTGAGACACTGTAGGAGCAGACACCTGCCTAGGTTCTGTGTAGATGAGCATTTTATTATAAGTAATCAAAATGCACACCGGACTTGGCCTTGCTTTCATTTGAGATTTAAATGTTTGATTTTTTTTTTTCCTGGAGATTTCAGAGTTATTTTATCAAACTAAAAAATCCTTCCTTGCATGTTCCTCTTGATCTGTCACTGAAGCTTAGGAACTAAGTGACCAGGTTCAGTCTAGAGAATTATGATGAAAACTAACCCACTAGGGAAAGTAATCATCTCAATTCCCTTTATTAATTGTCTTTCAGGAACTTTTTAATAAATACGAAAGGGCGATTTACGCAGCACTGAGTGGGAATCTGAAGCAGGTACGCAGCGCCGTGGTGTTTACCTTCACCGTGGAATAAGCCGGACACCTAAACATCCTGCAGCTCTGTGAAGCAGACTTGGGCTGCTTTCTGAAAGCACCCGTGCAGAGCTCGGCAGAAAGCGGGACACTGACGGCCTGCTTGTTGTGACGCTCCCGCGTGCGCATGGTTGTCGGCTGTTTGTTTCTGCATGGGGGTTTTGAGTGTTAGCTTGTTTTGTTGTTCTTTTACTTGATGTGTAGCTTATTCTAGCCTCACATTTCCTTTTTTGCTGTTTAGTTTTGTTTGGGTTTTTGAGACCAGGGTCTTGCTTTGTAGACCAGGCTAGCCTTGAACTCATGATGCTGTTGCCTCAGCCTCCTCCATGCTGGGATTATAGGCATGCCCCCGGTTCTTACATGATGATTAAATAAATGAAGCCAGACTTCCTAAAGAATTGCAGCACCCATTTACTGGTGACTTCTATACCCAGAGATCCATCTAGAAATGTCCTGCCGAGGCACAGTGCCTGCTTGGACTCAAGCCATATGTGTGTGTTCCTCATGACCCCACTGCCCCTCACATCTCAACAGCTGTTCTGAGGGGTGCTGTCATAGTTTGAAATGCAAAGTCAGTGACCATGAATTTGTCTTAATCATACAAACTTCTTAAAAATTCTAGTTTGGGGGCCGGAGAGGTGGCCCAGCAGTTAAGAGCACTGGCTGCTCTTCCTCTGACAGAGGTTCCCAGCAACTACATGGTGGCTCACAACCATCTATAACAAGATCTGGTGCCCTCTTCTGGAGTGCAGGCGTACATGCAGGCAGAACACTAAATACATAATAAATAAATCTTTATAAAAAAAAATCTAGTTTTGGAGAAAGAGGGTTATTTGGTGTATATTTTTAATTCCATTGTTTTCTGTCATTGGTAGATGGTTCTAAAGTCCTTATCAGTGGATATAATTGGTTTCCTTTTCTTTTTTGTTGACTGTGTTTGTGTTTTGGAATGGATGAAAAGCTTCTTCCTGTCTGTGACACCTGGGAAGACACAGTGTGGGCCTACTTCCGGGTGATGGTGGACAGCCTGGTAGAACAGGAGATTCGGACATCAGTAATGACGCTGGATGAACCGGAAGAGCTCCCTAGAGAGTACATGGAAGCGAAGTGAGTGTGGCGGCTTTGGGGTCAGGGTGCTCACACCGGCTCAGAAGCTCTGTTGTACATCACTCCCATGTCACCATTTCTGTCCCTTCTGTTTTTTTCTCTTTTGAAGTTGGACCTTAGAAAAGGTTTTTGAAGAACTTCAAGCCACTGATAAAAAGGTAAGTGTTACTGTAACCCTGTTACATGAAGCATGTGAAATTAATACTATGGAATTATACACTGTCCCTGAAAGGGGAGAATGTGGAAGGCTCCTTTCTCATCTTTCTTCACTATTTCCAAAATAAGAGACCTTAAAATAGTACTTATGATAGGGCCTGGTGGCCCCTGTTGTAATCCTAGCACTCAGAAGGCCGAGACAGGACATTGCCATGAGTCTGAGGACCGGCTGGGCTACATAGTGAGAGAGGCCTTGTCTCAAAACAAAAAGAAAAACACTTCCTTAGTTTTTTCTCTGGTAACTAAAGTAATGTGTGTGTACTTGGAATAATAAAACAATCCTAACACGTGCCAGTGAGACCTGTAAACTCTTCTACCCCTTGTCCTTATTCCTCAGACAGTAAACCACACCAGCACGTATATCCTGTAGCTTTCTCCATGGCCTTCCAGTAAGTGTAAGTGGTGTGGACACTGCAGTGCGGTGTTGGGGTTTTCAGATCACACTGCTCCACAGCTTGATTTTCCCACTTAATGATAATCTCTCCAAGTTAATTGCTGTAGTTTAGCCAACTTTCTAGTTTTTTGTTTTGTTTTGTTTGTTTGTTTTAAGAGAGATAAGATCTTACTGAATAGCTGTAACTGCCTGGCACTTACAATTAAGCCCAGACTGGCCTCAGACTCCTAGTAACCCTCCTGCCTCAGACTCCCAGATGCTGGAATTTCAGGTGTGGCCTTCATACCTGACTTTAATGTTCTCTTTATTTAGAATGTGTCTTTTCTTTCGGTTAGCATTGAAGGTGGTGGGTTTTACCATAGTGTCTTCATGTACATGTTATACTTTGTTCGCAGTCATTCCCCTCCACGGGTCTTTTTGACAGATATAGAATGTTCTGGAGAACTGGTGGGGAGGTCTTGTGTTTTGTTCTGTTTCCTCTAGAGGATACTCAGGTTGACTCTGGTGCTGTAGAGAACATCTGTGTCTGTGAAGATGGATGAGCTTCCTGCCACTGCTGTTTCTTTAAGGCCAGAGTCGCTGGGTTAGAGAACACAATATCCTCTTCGTATGGACAGCTGCTATGTCTCAGGTTTTTAAACTACTCACAAATATCATAGGGTGCATTTGCAAGCTACACAGTTAAAACTGGAGTTAAAAGAAGGAGAAGCATGCAAACAGGAAAGTGTCAGATGATACAGTGAATACTACCACAGTGGTTATTGAAGTACGCATTCGTTCCAGTCCTGAACGTCACACTTGGTGTTTTTACCTGCATGTGTGTGTGTGTGTGTGTGTGTGTGTGTGTGTTTCATGTGCACACAGTGCCTGTGGAGGCCAGGAGAGAGCCTCAGTTCCCTTAGAGCTCATGTTACAGTTATTAGCTGCCATCTTGGTGTTGGGAATCAAACCCAGGTTCTCTGAAAGAGCAGCCATTGCTCTTAACTGCTGAACCATCTCTGTGGCTCCTATTTGTTTATAAATTTCTGTTCATATCCTATAACTATTTTCTTTGGTTTTTATTTTTCTTCATTATCGGTGGACTATATTTGTACAGTAAGGAAATTAATGCTTTTTCTGCCCAAGGTTTATGACCAATATATAAATATTCTGGAAAGTCTATGAGCAGGTAAAACCAAGTCAGGAACAGAAGTGTCTCAGGGGTAGAGGATGTTACATGTGAGCCTGGCTACTTCAGACTGAAGAAGTTCCAGAATCTGTAGGCTAGTGTGTCAGAGTAGCTAGACAACAGAGAATTGCATAGTGTTCTGTGCTTGTTATAACTGCTTAGGAGAGGATATAGCGCTCTGCTCCCAAAGAGTCTCATTTAAGTGAATGACTAAAACAAAAAGGCTAGAAATAAAATTAACCTAGGGTTTCAGGACTCTCATAAAGAAAACAATAAAATTTTATTGGAAGACATAAAGACATGAGTAAAATAGATAAGACATAATTCTGAATGAGAAGACAGGCAAGTATCACTCATTCTAAAATTAACATAGGACCCTCATAATTTGGGGAGATTGTTTTGGGGGAAAATAAAATTGTAAGTAGAACCATAAATAAGAATGACCAAAACATTCTGAAAAGGCAGCAGGAGCAAGGAGCACTTCCTCCCTCAGTGAGCACACAGCAGTGCGGTAGAGTTGGCATGGGGTAAGCCTATCAGTGACCCACAGGTCTAAATTAGAGCAGGCATGCACGCACGTGCGCCTGAAAGGTGTCAGGTGTGACCTTCCATTTCACAGGAAACGGTGATTATGTAAGGTGATGGTCCTGGCAGAATTGGCCTTCCATCTGGAAGGAAACAGCCTTGACTAATGCCATGTAATTGAACTAAGTGCCAGATAGAGCAAATGTTTTGAATGCACAAAAGAATAAACAGTAAAAGACAATTGACTGATAAGAAAACATTAAAATATATTTGGGAAAAAAAAAAGACCTGCTTTTTTAAAAGAGCACAGCCGGCTACCAAGTTCACTCGTCTGTGTCTGCCACCATTGTGTTTTGTCTCTCGGTGACTGACGTGTAGAAGAAAGCAGCTTCGAAATGATTCTGAAGAGTGCTGCCTGGGTGGCAAGAGTATCTTGTGGTTTAGTTTGCCTGAGACTCACGGGTCCTTTCTTTCTAGTTGGCCATGGTATGCCAAGGTAGACAGGAATAAAATGTTAAGAACAGTAAGTTTGGGGCCCACAAGTGACCCAGCGGGTGAAGACTCCAGACTGGGCCTGACCTCTGAGTTTCCTCTAGGACCCGCATGGTGGATGGACACTTTGGACTCCCACAAGTTGTCCTCTGACCTCTAGTGGCACTATGGCACACATGCCCATACACATATGTGTGTACACACACAGGATAGATAAATGGATGTTTTACAAAGATAATAAATAGAATAAGATTCCCCATATTGATTGTCTTATGGAAGATACTGTTCAGTCATGAGGGTATTCTAAAGACAGCATCCTTCCCATGTTTTTGCTCTTCCTAAAGCCCTTTGTTTTTAGCTTCATGTATGTCCCATCAAAATTTGACATTTTCAATGTAGCAATGAATACATCCTTCAAAATGAACACAGAAGACTTATGGCAATGTAAAACTTTTTCAGAGAGTTCTGGAAGAAAATCAAGAGCATTATCATATAGTTCAGAAATTCCTTATCCTGGGAGACATCGATGGTAAGATGCAGTTTTATTTTGCTTTGCCTGAGTTCTTCATTTATGGGTAGTCATCTTTGTAATAACTGTTCTTGATGGAGTACACATGACTCACTACATCTTATAGACCTTTACTGACATCCACCGCCTCAAATGCAGCCATGTTTACTTGTTACTCGAAGGCCAAGTCTGAGCTGAACCGAGGTCTCTCACGTGGAGAGCGTCCCGTGGTGGGTGTTGGCAGTTAGACACTCAGACACTGTAGGTGTCCTGGGGTGTCCTCGGGATACTTCTTTCTCTGATTGTGTTCTCACTGTCGAACCTTTGGTGGCTTGTAGGTTTGATGGATGAATTTAGCAAATGGCTTTCCAAGAGCAGAAGCAATCTACCTGGACACCTCCTCCGCTTTATGACTCACCTTATTTTGTTTTTCCGCACCCTGGGACTACAGACCAAAGTAAGTAACCGTGGACTACGTTTCCAATCTCCATGCTTGCGGTTAGCCGCCTGTCATCAGGACCATCTCCTGTGGTCACCTATTGGTAACTCATTGTGAGTGACTTGTTAGGTTCTAGTCTGTGGCCACAGAATGCTGGTGCTTGCCCAGTTTTGAAGGATTTGGTCCTCGTTGGTACCCAGCTAAGCTAATGGAACCAGGATAAATTCTGTGAGAATGAAAATCCTCTTGTTCCTTTCTGTTTTTCATTTTTCCAAACGTTTGATAACATTTTGGTGAAGTGTATACAACAGCATAGTGATAGAACAGTTGAAAGCTCGGGCTTTGGAGTTGAGTCTTGAATTCAGATCCTTACTCGGTAACTGCTAGCTGTGCG
>CABHPQ010147509.1:24082-39862 GCA_902168405.1 Peromyscus aztecus
TATAAGAACTCCTTCCTCCCTCTGTAACGTGTGGACAGTATCTGCCCACAAAGAGTTATGGTGAGAGGGCAATGGCCTGTCTCAGCAGGTAAAGCAGTTGCCACCACGTCTCATGACTTGTTCAGTGTCTGAAACCCATATAATGGAACAAGAGAACTGACCCCCACAAGTTGTACACACACATACACGATAAATACATGTTTAAAAAAGAGGTGGGGTTTTTTGTTGTTGTTGTTGTTTTAAAGTAAAAAAGAGTTATGTTAAGGTGAAATGAGGCAATACATGATCTTTGGTAAGCATTTATCTAGGGTAGGTACTGCTTAGTGTAACTATTAAATTTCTTAAACCATTTAAAAGTAGAATTTTTATTAGAAATTATATTATTATACCTATAAATAATTATGTTAATAACTGGATTATGTTTTTTTCCTATGAAGGAAGAAGTTTCCATTGAAGTTTTAAAGACATACATACAAGTAAGCTTTTAGAATCTATATTTTGATTTTTTTCTATTTTAATGGAAACAAAAATCAAAATGGTACTGTTTTATGAGATTTATTTTTATTTATGTATATAAGTGTTTGGCCTGCATGTTTGTATGTGGAGCGTGCGTGCGTACATGCGTACGTGCGTGCGTGCGTGCGTATGTGTGTATGGTGCTAGAGGTCAGAAGGGGATGGTGGAGTAATGGATGGTTGTGAACTACTATGTAGGTGCTAGGAACCAAACCTGGGTCCTCTACAAGAGCAACAAGTGCTCTTAACTACAGAGTCATATCAGCAGCCCCCAAATGATACTATTTTAATACCAGATAGTCTGGAAGCCACCGGACTCCATAGAGATCTTTGAATTATTCTAAATACATTTCTAGAATTTAAAAGAATTGTGATCTGAAACACATATCTATGAGTCTTTCCTAAATATATTTGAAATTTTGAAGCAAACTGGATTTTCAAAGTACTGCTAACTTGTCTGGTCTACTTTGATTTTTGTGTCTCTTAGCTTTTAATAAGTGAGAAGCATACCAACCTCATCGCATTTTATACCTCTCATTTGCCTCAAGACCTTGCTGTGGCCCAGTATGCGTTGTTTCTGGAAGGTGTTACAGAATTTGAGCAGCGGCACCAGTGCCTGGAGCTGGCTAAGGAAGCAGGTAAACAGTAGTTAAGATTTTTATCTATTGCTGGGCGATGCACGCCTTTAATCCCAGCACTCAGGGAGGCAGAGACAGGTGGATCTCTGTGAGATGGAGGCCAGCCTGGTCTACAGAGTGAGTTCCAGGACAGCCACCAAAACTACACAGAGAAACCTTGTCTAGAATAAATAGACAGACAGACAGATAATAGACAGACAGACAAATAAATAAAGAAATAAATAAAAAGAATTACATCTATTGTGGGCAGTAGTGGTGCACACCTTTAATCCCAGCACTCAGAGAGGCAGAGGCAGGTGGATTTCTGTGAGTTCCAGGACAGCCAGAGCTACATAGAGAAACCCTGTTTGGAAAAAACCAAAAAAAATTAAAAAAAAAAAAAAAAAGAATTCCATCTATTCCTTCATTTTAGATGTATATTGTATAAAACAATGAGTTTTGTTATGACGTTTTCAAATGACTATTTATAGGTATTTTGAACATATTTATCCCCTATATCTATTCACATAAGAATTGTGCGCCTGCCAGGACATGAACAAGCCACAGCGGGTATGAGGTCAGAGAACAACTTAGATATTGGTCCCCACCTTCCACCCTGTTTTGAGGCAGGTTCTGTTGTTTTCCTGCTGCCTAAGCGAACTCCATGATTGGCCTGCTGCATAAGCGAACTCCCTGTTTGGCCTTCAGGCAGATTTTCATTGTGGCATTTGTCTTAGTATTAAGTCTTATTTCTTTTGAGGGAGAGAGGGAGAAAAACAGGAGTAAAAGTCACAGTGAGACTCTTTTGGAGAATGAAAATAATTTTAACGTGTAAAAATTTTCTGTTTTTGCTTTTGTTTTTTAGAGGAAAAATTCTCACTATATAGCCCATGTTGGCCTGGAACTTGCCCAGGCTAGCCTCAGATTCAGTAGTCCCCCAGACTCATCCACCAAGTGCTGGATTACAGACACAAATCACCACAGCCAGCCTAAAATATTTTTAAATTATGATATTTCCTATAACGTATGTATTGTATTTAAAATAAATTCTTAGCAGTGTGTGCATGTTCAGGCTCCATGGTGCTCATGTGGAGATCGGAAGACAGCCTGCTGGTGCTCTCCTACCATGTGGGTCCTGGGAATTGAACTCAGGTCATCAGATCGGTGGCAAGCACCTTTACCTGCTGAGCCGTGTCACTGGCCCTGTGTGTTACATCTTTAAGAAGTTGTTTTAGGGCCTGGGGACGTAACTGAGTGGCAGAATGCTTTTCCAACGTCTGTAAAGCCATCCATTCAATCCTCAATGCCAAAAATATGAAAAAGAATTGTTCTAAATTTACCAAATTGTTGTAATTGTTTAGAGAATATTCACATTAATAATTACTCTTTGGTTTTTGTCATTTTCAAAAATTCCTTAGATTTGGATGTTGCAACAATAACAAAAACTGTAGTTGAGAATATTCGAAAGAAAGATAATGGTGAATTTAGTCACCATGACCTGGCTCCATCCCTAGATACTGGCACTACTGAGGTAATTTGGGTGAGGGGGGATGAGAGTTTCATATAACTTATAGTCTATCTTCTTGTTCCTTGGTGAACTCCTTCCTTAAAATACACTGGCTTCTGACTGTCTTTTTAAAAACTGTATGTCAATAAAGACCTTTAAAAATGTTTTTAATACATTTCTTTTAAAAAAATTTATTTATTTTTATTTTATGTGCCTGGGTGTTTTGCATGCCTGTATGTCTATGCTCATGTACATGTCTGGTGTCCAAGGAGGCCAGAAGAGGGTGCTGAATCCTTTGGAACTGTAGTTACAGACAGTTGTGAGCCACCATGTGGATTCTGGGAATCAACCACTGAACGATCTCTCCAGGCCCCAAGGCCTTTTAAATGACAAAAATTGGCAGCAATTTTAAGGTTTTATTGAAATAATGGGTTATGTTCAAGAAATATTATAGACAGAATTTTTCTGTCCTGGCAGTCGCTCCCAGATAGCCACTCAGAGAATTACCATTAATTACAAATGCTTGGCCAATAGCTCAGGCTTGTTACTAACTAGCTCTAACAATTTAAATTAACTCATTTCTATTAATCCATGTGCTGCCCTGGATTAATAGGCTTGTGGCTTTTACCTCTCCTGAATGTCCTACTTCTCCATCTGACTGGCCACTCCTCTGACTCCGCCCTTCTTCTTCCCAGTGTTCTTAGTCTGGCTCTCCCACCTAACCTTATTCTGTCAAACTATTGGCCAGTCAGCTTCTTTATTAAACCAGTCACCATGACATATATTCATACAGTGTAATGGAATCGTCTACAAAGGGTTCTCCTATAGAGCAGACCTGAGTGTTGGCTTTTTGCTTCAAAAGCTGCTGACTTCTGTCTTTAGGAAGAAAGATGAAATCTCAGAAGGGCATCAGCATGGGGCTGGGAGTGTGGCTCAGTGATGGGGTGTTCGCCTAGTGTTTGTGACCCCTAGGGTTACTTCCTGCATCCCGCATCTGATGAGTTAGGTTGGCGAGACATACAATGAATAATTCCACATTCATAGGCCAGTGAGATTTCTCCAGTAATTTAGTAGAGAGCTGCTAATTAGAACAAACTGAGGGAAGTCGGCCTCTTGCATAATTTTATGTCATGTGTCGAAAACCTGTTCCATTTACTCACTTGTAAAATGGCTTTGAAATAAAATGGGTTTTCTCTGCTTCTGATGACTAGGAGGACCGGGTAAAGGTGGATGTGATTGACTGGCTGGTGTTCGACCCTGCACAGAGGGCAGAGGCAGTGAAGCAAGGCAACGCCATCATGAGGAAGTTCTTAGGTGGGTCCTGCTCTTACACTGTTTCATCAGATCCGTGAGTTTTTAACTGTTGTTTTTGCAGCACATTCCATTTATTTCATAAATAAATGGGAAAGTGGGGTACTTGCTGAGGACTTTAAGGTTACGTCAGTATCAGGAGCAGGGTGCTCTTGGGCAATCAGTTGCCTCCACCTGTGTGCCCTCAGTGATCCGGTGACCCATTGAGAAGCCATCTGAGGTGACAATAGCACTCAGTCATATAGTCATCCATTCATCCAATAACTGTTTCCTGGGGCTGAAGAGATGGCTCACAGTTAAGAGAGCTTGCTACTCTTTAGAGGAACCAAGTTCAATTCCCAGCACCTATGTGGCAGCTCACAACCATCCATAATTCCAGGTCCAGGGGATCTTCTGACCCCTTTGAGTACCAGGTCCATACATGGTACGTATACATACATGTAGGCAGAACACTCATACATGTGATAGAAAATAAATAAGCAAGTAAACACTGAGTAGCCTGATATCGACAGGCCCATGCTAATTGTCTCTAGCATACTCAGTCCGTGATACTAAAGTTTCAGCTTTGACCTTTGTTTGTCATCAGTGACAGGTGCTTGTTCTTGCTATATCTGTTTAGTTTTTGATTTTGTTTTTGAGCTGGGGACTATATATGTGCCATGGTGCATGTATGGAGGTCAAAGGACAACTTACTCTTCCTACAACTTCCCTCCTTCCACCATGTTGGTCCCAGTGATGAACTCAGGTCTTTGGGCTTTGCACTAAGCACCTTTACCTACTGAGACATCTCCTCAGCTAGGTCCTCGCTCTTACAAACACAAGTTACCGTGGTCTCTCAAGTCAGTAGTGCTCTTTTTTTTTTTTTTTTTAAGATTTGTTCCATTTTAGGTGTATGGGTATTTTGCCTGCATGCATATATATGTGCACTACATGTGTGCCTGTTGCCATGGATCCTCTGAAACTGCAGTTACAGACAATTGTGAGTTGCCGTTGGTGCTGGGTATTGAACCTGGATCCTCTAGAGGAGCAGCCAGTGCTCCCAACCACTGAGCCACCTCCACAGCCTCAAGTCAGTAGTTCTTTAGCAAAAACTTGGAAGTATATCTCCAGACAGAAACGGTTGACCAAGGGACCACACTGCGTGAGCATGGAAAAGGCTGAGAGTTCCCCGAAGAGGAGCGTAGTATTGGACCCCAGGTATCAGGCCATGTGCTAGCACAAACAACTGAGCAAGGAATCCCGTCTAGAGACCCTTCATAGAGGTTTCCTCATGTCATTCAGTCTCAAAGTAAATTTACTTTATGAATAGTTAAGGAATCCCTTATTTAGTAACATCCTAAAATAAACTGCATCTTACAAACAAAACTGTTTTATAAACCCTGATACCAAATTTTGTGACAACCTAGAAACAGTAACTAAAAAAAGACAAACATAATACTTCAGAAATCCAGCAGTTACATAGTTGACCTTTCAAAAGTAGTTCACCGTTCCCTAGGCAGGGCTTCCAGAACTGTACTGGCATTGAGAGAAATTGAGCTGAGTGCAAGCAAGTGGAGTATGCATGCATTTTTCTGTGCCCCTGACTGGATGTGATGCATGCTTTCGTTTCTCGGCTCCCCCGACTATGCATGTGATGCATGCATTTGTTTCTCTGTACCCCTGACTGTGCATGTATTCATTTCTCTGTACCCCTGACTGTGCATATGATGCATGAATTCGTTTCTCTGTACCCCTGACTGTGCATATGATGCATGAATTCGTTTCTCTGTACCCCTGACTGTGGATGTGATACATGCACTCGTTTCTCTGTGCTCCTGACTGTATGTGATGCATGCATTTGTTTCTCTGCTCCCCTCACTGTGGATGTGGTGCATGTATTCATTTCTCTGTGCCCTTGACTGTGGATGTGATACATGTACTCGTTTCCCTGCACCCCTGACTGTGCATGTGATGTGACCAGCTGTTCTGAGGTTTTGCTGCCGTGACTTTTCTGCTGTCGTGTGGATTGTAACTTGGGAACTGTGAGCTAAAGTAGACCTTCTCCCTGTGTTGCCTTCTGTTGGACTGTTTTATCACTGCAACAGAAAAGAAATTAAGATACTTACAATGTGGTTTGTGTCTGAAAATCACAGGTCCTTGCTTACACTCCTCTTAAAAATGGTTTCTGCAGCCAAGAAAGCCTTCCTTATTCACACAGATGACTCCTTTTCTGTTTCTCTGAAAGGCTGCAGCTCTCTGAGCTTCCCCACGTACATTAACAGGTAGACTTGAACTCTAAGTTGCACAGATCAAAGATATTTGACCAGATCCGTAAGCAGAATAAAACTTGCTCTGATGCTGTTCTTAAAAGACGTTCTAGATCGGAACTCTGGCTTTGCTGTATCACTAGTTAAGCCTTGAGAGGACTGACTTCCCCAGTGCTGGGAGGGCTTTTGTAGCAGGGCGTGTGTCTGGGAAAAGATGCAGCCCACAGTTTCTAGTCAGCTGCCTGCCATGGCCAGCGCCTCAGACAGAATGCACCACCTACTCACTTTTGTTTTTGATGTTCCCACCAAAAGGGAGAGAACCAGCTATTCTATCAGACTTTGTATTGTGAAACCAAGCCCATTTAATAGTAAATTTTCACTGTAGTAATCAGCTTTCTATATGATGTCATAGCCTAGGACTTTGGAAAATGAGATTTCTTTAAGACATAGATGTATGTGAAAGTAACTTTGTGTTACCTTATACTGGGAAAGAGCCAGCCCACTAGAGAGATTCCCCAAGACCTTTGGAGAAGTATGGAACTGAAATATAAAACTTGTAATCAGTGATTTGATACTGTAAAACGCCAGTACACAGACAAGGTATAGTGCCACTTGCCTTCAATGCCAGCATTCGGGGGCAGAGGCAGGCAGATCTCTTTAGTTCAAGGCCAGCCTGATCAGCAGTACATAGAAGTCCATATATTTTGAATTTTTTCCCACAGCATCAAAGAAACATGAAGCTGCAAAAGAAGTGTTTGTGAAAATCCCTCAGGATTCCATCGCAGAAATCTATAACCAGTGGGAGGAGCAAGGCATGGAGAGCCCGCTTCCTGCTGAGGATGACAACGCCATCCGGGAGCACCTGTGCATCAGAGCCTATCTGGTGAGACCGAGAGCTGCAGCCCTGTGGTGTTCCCGGGCCACTCTTGGAACTTGAACTGTGTATATATTTTTTAATTGTGTGTAGGTGTATACGTCTGCAGGTGGGTATGTGATGTGAATACAGGTGTCTGTGGAGGCCAGAGGCATCTGAATCCCTGGAGCTGGAGTCACAGACAGTTGTGAGCTGCCTGATGTGGGTGCTGGGGACTGAGTTCTCTGGAAGAGCAGCAAATAAATGCTCTTAACCACTGAACCATCTCTCTGAACTTTTTCCAAAAGTGGTAATTGATTCACCTCAGGTCCCCTGTGACGGCAGTGCACACGTCTGTCTGTTGCTGACTAGGCAGGAATAGACAGTGTACGATGTCTGGAACTTTACAATCGTGTGTGTGTGTGTGTGTGTGTGTGTGTGTCAGCCTTGTGCCGCTGCTCTTGGCAGTGACTTAAAAAGAGGCAAAGTGTTCCATGTGTATTAGAGTAAATTAACAGCTTCCTCAGTCAAGATTTATTCAGTGAACAAGTGATTGCTGTAGACACAGAGTAGGGCTAAGTTTGAAGACAGAATTCTGTCGTTGCCTGGAAAAGCCATTTGGCTAATCAAGAAGATAAGTACGCACGCCTCCCTCACAGAGCGACTGTGACTCCTGAGCGAGGGGCTGGGCTAAGAGGAGCTGCCAGAACAACACAAAATGCCTTGTTGGTCGGTGTTTCACTTCATAGAACGTTTGCTCACTCATGAGTTTTGACTCGGAATTATTTCTAAGAACTAGAACTTTTAAATGCCTTTTGAGCAATAAAAGTGAAACTGAGGCAGGAGGATTGTCATGCATCTGAGGCCATTCTGAACTGTATAGTGAGTTCCAGACTAACGTGGTCTAGAGAATAAGACCTTGTCTCAAAAAGATCAAGATATAAAAATGTGTATTTCCTTTTTTTCACTTGGCATTTTAGGAAGCCCATGAAACATTCAATGAGTGGTTTAAGCACATGAATTCGGCTCCACAAAAACCTACGTTGATACCTCAACCAACTTTTACAGAGAAAGTGGCTTTTGAACACAAAGAAAAGAAATACGAGGTAAGTTAAGGAAAGCGAGGCTGAGATGAGCCTCTAATCCTAAAAATTCGGTATTTAGAGGGGCCTTTACCATCTATGTTCTGATTCGAATGGGATTTTCTTGTTACACATTTGCTTTGAATCATGTTTACTTTTCCATAGGTGATTAATCTTGAGAATTGCTGCTAGGCATGATGGCTCACACCTTTATTCCCAGGACTTGGGAGCCAGTGTCAGGCAGAACTCTGTGAGTTCAAGGCCAGCCTGTTTTATATACTGAATTCCAGGCCAGCCAGAGCTACACATAGTGAAATTCTGTCTCAGAAAAACAAAATAAGAAGAAAGGAAGGAAGGAATGCTTTAGACAGTAGTATTCATTTACTAAACTAATATTTTAGTGTTTTATCTATCTGCCATTTGTTAATAGTTTTTCTTTATATACATGTCTGAATTATCAACTCTTAAGGCTGTTCTTGTCTCTGGGTGGTAGTGGCACACACCTTTAATCCCAGCACTCGGGAGGCAGAGGCAGGTGGATCTCTGTGAGTTCAAGGCCAGCCTGGGCTACCGAGTGAGTTCCAGGACAGCCAGGGCTGTTACACAGAGAAACCCTGTCTCAAAAAGACCAAAAAGTGAATGAATGAATGAGAGGAATGTTGCTCAGTCCATTATAGCTGTTCTGTTTGCTCTGCAGATGGATTATAATATCTGGAAAGGACATTTAGATGCCCTAACTGCTGATGTGAAGGAGAAAATGTACAACGTCTTGTTGTTTGTTGATGGAGGATGGATGGTAGATGTCAGAGAGGTAAGTCATGTGTTCTGTTTAGAGCTTTAGAATAATCAATATTAACAAACGGTGAGGGGGCTCAGCCAGCAAAGGCACTTGCCACCAAGCCTGGTGACGTGAGTTCAGTCCCCAGGGTTCAGATGGTGGAGAGAAACGACTTCTGCCATCCCGCATGTCCTCGTGTATGTATAGTTTTCCGTTGTTTTAACTGTGTAAGGAAATGATCCATCTCCTTTCTCCCCTCCTCCCAGCTGAGCCTCCTTGCTTGCTGTTCATTACTGTGGGTTGGCAGGTTCTCTCAGACCTCAGGACATGTGCAGATACATGCACACCCACCTTTTTTCTTTTCAGGGACACTGTAAATATTTCCCCTTCTAACGTTTGCTCTAATGGGATTTCGTCACATTCCTCATGTGTGACCAAATGCCTCGTAAGAAACAGCTTAGGAGAGGATGGTTGTCCGGGTTTGCCGTTTTGAGGGGTAGAGCCTTTGGCAGCAGGAGAGAGAGGCAGCTGGTTTGTCTGCAGTTAGGAAGGAGGAAGTGTGGTCAGACTATAAAACCTCAAGCTCTCACCCACCGTTACCCTCCTCCCTAAAGCTTCCAGAAGATTCCTAAACAGCTCCACCCTCCGGGGACCCAGTGCTCAAACACATGGAACCTGTGGGGGACATTTCACACTCAGACCACAGCCAGGCCTGATCCTGAGACGTGACAGAATGGTAACTTAGCTTTGCATCTGCAGACAGATCCCTAAAGAGAGCCAGGAGTCCTGCGACCTGGATAGTTAGTGTGTCAGTTTCTGCAGGGCATGTGCACTGGTGTCTTCCTCTGCCCCCCTCATAGCACTTTTATGTTTTTTCTTTAATAACTTAGCTGCTACATTTTCCTACCTCTCTAGCTTCTCTTTTCTGACAAGGACAGGGCTAGATTCGGGCCTCTGATTGATGCTGCTACTGATAACAGGATTTTTAGGGTCCACTTCTGACTTTTTGTTTGCTTGTTCATGGTATGAAGGATTGAACCTAGGCCTCACACATGCTAGGCTTGCACGGTATCACTGAATCCTCAGCCCTCAGAGTGTACTTCTTAATCCTAAAGTTATAATAAAACTCTGCAGCATAATTTTCAATGTTCAGTGGGTTCCTTAGGCCAAACCTTTCTCTTCGATTCAGGCTTGTGTGGAAGTAAGATCCAAATGTTGGAAAATACCAAAACTTGAAGAGTATATTGATGTATAATTTTGATTGATTGTTAATTTAGATTAGATAATTAAAGCCATAAAGTAGTCTGGAATCTGTTGAGAGATGGAAAGCAGTGAATGACGAAGTATTTCACAAGTACTGAGGTGGTTCAGCAGTTAGGGCACTGTCCTTGCAAAAAACCAAGACTGGCCCTCAGCGCTCCTGTCAGGAGGCTCAACCCCCCTAACCCAGCGCCAGGAGATCTGACTCCCTTTTGTGGCCTCCTCAGGCAACCACACACATGTCACACACACATGTCACACACACACACACACACACACACACACCCCTCTTTAAAAATATAAATGAATGTGCTGTTCAGTGGTTAAGAGCACTGCTCTTCCAGAGGACCAGGGTTTGATTCCCAGCGCCCACATGGCAGCTCACAGCTGTCTGTAACTCTAGCTCCAGGGGATCTGACAGACATACACAGACATACATGCAGGCAAAAACACCAGTACACATAAAATAAAAATAAATTATAAAAATCCATTTTTAAAAAAATATATAAATGAATAAAAATTACCCAGTCTTCACTTCCTCAGAACTATTCCAGAAGAGTTTGCTGTAACCTTCAGATAATCAAGTATTAAATATCCTGAGTTTAGTGTACTTAGATATTTGAGAATAGGAAATTGGTAGGACGCCTGCTGGCCCATGTTACTTAACAATGAATTAGAAAATTGCACCTCCCCTACACAGGTCGATTCCATGTCCTGTGCACATGACCTGTAGACTGGAGCACAGCTCAGGTTTCAGCTGCACTGCCTGTGTGGCCAGCTGTCCTTATATACCAGCACATCCCTATATGCTAGCTGCTTAGAGGCAGTAAGTTAGAGTCTAGGAGCCAGAGGCACTGTGCACAGGGAAAGACTGTGTTAAACTGCACAGGGGAAGGCCCGGGAAACAGTGGGCCAGTCAGTCTTGGAACCCCCAGGCTGAACAAGGTCTCAAGGTGCTGAGATTTTATTAAGTCTGTCTGAAGATAGCCACACCTTATCTTGAGAAAGTAGAAGTGCTTCCATTTTAAAGCTAAGAAGTATATGAAGTATACATTTTAATACTTGGTTTTAGGTATTTGTACCTCGCAACAATGTTAAAGGGTTGACAGGCCGTGATTCTGTGGAAACCCAGCCCGGGTTGGCTGTTAGTGGTGGACCACCACATCCTTTGTGTTGCTTCCTTACTGCAGTATCTGCCCTTGGGAAACGTTTCAGAGTGTAGTTTAGTAGCCTTACACCAGAAGGGAATCCCCCCAAACACACACTGGGTCTCTGTGCAGCCCAGTCAGGGCTTGCTGTCACGGTCTTCTTGCCTCCCTCTGCCCCCGGGGTGCTGCCATTTCAGCCGTCACCCTGCACCCACCCTAAATTTGTTGATTGGGTTTGTGGGCCGCTGCTGTTCAGTTAGCGTTCACATCGTACGTTCTGTGGATCCCCTTGCTCTACTCCTGCGCTGCTGAGGGTTAAACTCAGGGCAAGTGCTCTATCCCTGAGTTAACGCCAGTGCTTCCTTTAAAGAAAGAAAGGTTTTCAATTAAACTATCTGTGTGTGTTTGTGTCTATGGTGCTGTGTCCGTTTGTGTGCAGTTGTCCCTGCAAGCCGGTGGAGGGCTTGGCTCTCCGGAGCTGGAGTGCTGTGAGCCACCCATCATGGGGCCTCTCCTACAGCAGTGTGTCTTCTCTTCCTCTGAGACATCTTGTTGTAAGGATTATTTCAGGAATTTTAGTGTGTTTGGGTACCTTTTAAAAATTATTTTAATGAGTTTAGTTTTCCCGTTTGTGATAAGAAAATGTAGCGGGAATAGAAAGGCTGTTTTTTTCTGTATTTTACTGTCCAGATAATTCTTTAGAAAGATTCCATTCCTATTTGGAGACACTTTTTTGCTATAGCAAGGTGTCTTCAGATCTCTCTCTCTCTCTCTCCTTTGTTTTGAGGCAAGTTTCTCTGTAGCCCTGGCTGTCCTGGAATTCACAGAGATTCGCCTGCCTGTGTTTCCAAGTGCTGGGATTAAAGGTGTGCGCCACCACCGCCCACTCACCCCCCCACACACACTTTTTTTTTTAACTATACAAAGAAATATTCATTCTCCTAGAAGCTTCAAGTCCTTACTCTGCCTCGCTCCCCATTTTGACCCTCCTTGCTGGCCTGACTGTGTGCGGTCAGGTTGGTATGTCCTCTCAGGTCTTAGCTACATCTGCGGTTACATCTACATGTGTTGAGGGAAATAAACGGTAATTATTTTCTTTCTGTCTCTTACTCTTTTTTTTTTTTTTTTAAAGATTTATTTATTTATTATATACACAGAAGAGGGCGCCAGATCTCATTACAGATGGTTGTGAGCCACCATGTGGTTGCTGGGAACTGAGCTCAGGACCTCTGGAAGAACAGTCGGTGCTCCTAACCTCTGAGCATCTCTCCAGGCCCTGTCTTTTACTCTTATGTTGTTCAATCTGATTCTTTTTTGTGAGTTTTTAGTCTAGATGCATTAGAAACACCCTCAGCAGCATCTTATTTCTGTACCATCTCCTCTAGTATATTTTAAAAGTTCATCTTCATGACTTTGGCCATAAAGTCCTATTTCCAAAAAAACCAAATCCAGTTTGATAGACTAGATAATATTATGATTGAAGCTAGCTTGATGAGGGCTCGTTCAATGGCTCAGTGCTGTGTTTGATCCCCAGAAGCTAGTCTTAGAAGCCTGGCACTGAGGAGGGAAGACAGGAGAGCCCCCATCTCGGAGGAGATGGTGTTCCTGGGGATGATGCCCAAGGTTATTCTCTGGCCTCGGTACTTGGGCACACACTCATGCTTGTACCCATACACATGTGTACTCACACACATGCAAACATGTACACACACTTTAAAAAAAAAAAAATAGGAACAATAAGCTTTAGAAAAAGAAATTTAGTGTTTTCCTGTCCTGGTTTTGACTCAGTTGTCAACCCTCAACATGCCTGGAGTATTGATTCTAGGACCTGGTAGATAGATACAAGATTGCTCCCTTTCATTATATAAAATGGTTTGCATGGTAATTTCATGTAACCCTCACACACCCTCCTGGTCTGTAAATATTCTTCAGATCACCTATACTCATTTAGTATAAATGCTATACAAATAGTTGTGATACTGTACTGCTTAGCAAATGAAAACAAGAACAGGAAGTATACATGTTAGTAGAGATGCAACTTTCCCCCGAAGTATTTTCCATTTATTGTTGTTAAGTCTGTAGGGTCCTAACGTGACTTCCTTTTTGGTGGTGGTGGTGGTGGTGTTTATATTTTGACACAGGGTCTCTGTAGCAGCCTGGCACACTGTACAGACCAGGCTTGCCCTGAACTTGCACTTCCCCTCCGCCTTGGCGTCCTAAGTGCTGGGGCTTGGGGTGGCAGGTGTGAGCCACCATACCTGGCTGCTGTTGACTTTTCTGTTTGTAAGGGTTTGTTGACGCGATGACCCGATGTCTGTCCGTAGGATGCTGAGGAAGACCCTGAAAGAGCCCATCAGATGGTCTTGCTGAGAAAGCTCTGTCTGCCCATGCTGTGCTTCCTGCTTCACACCATACTGCACAGCACCGGCCAGTACCAGGAGTGCCTGCAGCTGGCCGACATGGTGTCCTCCGAGCGCCACAAACTGTACCTGGTGAGTTGTAGGCCATGGGCAGTTTGAAGTCTTACCAGTTTGATATGCTTGCATGATGGTATTTGTGAATACTAGTTTACGTTTTTTTTTTTTTAGTTCTTGCATTTTCTGAAAATAATATTCCAATTTTAGTGTACTTAAAAAAAAAATGTGTCTATGTATGAATGGAAGTATATAGTCTGCCCTGAAAACCAGCACGAGGTCTCTGAGCCACATAGATATTCAAGGAAAATTTCTTCTTAAAATTGATTGGGTTTTTAAAAAGTTGATGTTCTCAATTTAATTTTTATTTTTTAATGACAGGTATTTTCTAAGGAAGAACTAAGGAAACTTCTGCAGAAGTTAAGGGAATCCTCTCTGATGCTTCTAGACCAGGGGCTTGACCCGCTCGGATATGAAGTTCAGTCATAACTCATCTACTCTCTGATGCCCGTGACACGAGGGTTGCTTGGTTTTGATCAAATATACATATTTGTAATTATTGGTTTTTTTCCTTTGGCATTCTGGGGGAAAATGTAAATTTAGGCATTTGAATTTTGTATTATATCAGTATTTCTTTAAGTATTTTTTATTGAAATTATACAAAATAAATGTTTTGTTCTATAAATACTCGTTTTCTCTTTTATAATAAATATTTTATTATTTTTTTTCTTGTAATCATAAGTTCCCAACATACTAAAATTTAAAAGAATGCAGAATAAAGAATAAGCATAATTTTCAAGCCAGGTAAGTAATTTCTCATCATAAAATTTAGTGTTTTTCTGAATAGTAAAGTTATAGTAAAGTTAAGATGAATCTATCAAGAGTATTTTAAAATGGAGCTGGAGAGATGGCTCAGCAGTTAAGAGCACTGGCTGTTCTTCCAGAGGACCAGGATTTATTTCCCAGAATAAATATGGTGGCTCATAACCATCTGTAACTCCAGTTCCCGAAGATCTAATGCCCTCTTTTGGCCTCCGTGGGCACCAGGCACACACATGATGAAGAGAGATACATTCAAGCAAAACATCCACATAAAAATAAAAATTAGCCTAGACCCACATGGGTAGGAAAACAATCACATGTAACTCTTCAGATGATCTGACCCCTCTGGCAAGAGCACCTGCACTTAATGTGCACATACCCACACACATACACATGATTAGAAATAAATCTTTTCTTATTCTAGAAAGAGGTTATATAGTAGTATTGTTGAACAAATATTAGTTTTCTTAGGTGTGATCACTGGAGTTGTGGCAATGTAGGGAAGTGCCTGCCCTCTCATCCTTAGGAGATGCACACTGAAATATTTAGGGTTGAAAGTCATAAAATCTGGGGCTGGAGAGATGGCTCAGTGGTTAAGAGCAGTAGCTGCTCTTCCAGAGGATCTGGGTTTAATTCCCAGAACCCACATGGCAGCTCACAGCTGTCTCCAACTCCAGTTCCAGGGGATCTGACACCTTCATATCAACGCACAGAAAATAAAGTTAAATAAATTATTTTTAAAAAAGAAAGTCATAAAATATGCACTTTATATTGAAATAGTTTAGCTTTAAAATTAAAGTCTACACAGTTAAAGCAACATGGTAAAATAGGAACAGACTAAAGGGCAGAGGAGTGTTCATCATTCTAATCTTTCAACTTCCCTTTACATTTTTGGTCAAGATAAAAGGTTTACACGGTGTTCAAAAACTGTAGCAGAACTGAGTATGCATGTGGGTAATAATGGAACTTTGATTCTGACTTTATCCCAGACCAAAGGGATCAGAATGCATGTGAAATTCACAAAGAATCAATAAAAATTGAGAAAAAGAAAAAAACAGTGAATATAAGTTTTTATTTCCAAATAATAGTACACACAAAACTTGAAAGTCCTCTCCAACTCCAAAACTTTTAAGTCGGACTTCGTATTTGCTACTATAATAAGCCTCTTAAGAGTGCAAATGATATCTTGGTCATACTTGCTTCTTAGGTTTACAAAGAATTTGTGGG